>QJPP01000792.1:0-45567 GCA_003996215.1 Jaltomata sinuosa
CAATTTGATTACAAAACCCCCCCTTTATTTACCGGAAATAATTGACTACTAGTTACTTAACTCACTAACGACTTAATCATCACCATATTCTCTGTGGGATTCGACCCCAACCTTGTTGGGTTATATATTTGACAACGATCGCTTACGCTTCTTAAATTGAGGTGTAGTTTGAGCGTTATCAAAAATGGCGCCGTTGCCGGGGAATACGGTTGTTAATTAAGTCTGGTGTGTTTATTTGACTCTTAGTCATACTTTCCTGCTTGTACTTTTATTTGTTGTTTTTGTTTATTATAGGGTATATAGTTGTGCATACGGTTGTTTATTAAGTCGGGGGTGTCTTGATGAAGTCTGAGTAATCAAGACACCCGCGTCGTGCCGCGACGTTAAATCAGGCGCTGTATGGGAGGCAACCCATAAATTGTTGTTGTAGTATAGTCTTTGAAAAATTTTACTTGTTGGAATTGGTTAATTTGTTCGTTGAGTGTGCAGGTACAAAAAGTGGACGTAACAACGTGTTCTGTCTAAGAGTGACGATTTGAGTTGACGGACCGTCAATATCACGACGGACCGTCACTATGGACCGTCACTAGGAGACAAATATTCATACCCACTGGTTAGTAGTGACGGTGTTAGTGACGGACCGTCAATAATGTGACGGACCGTCAACTACAACCGTCACCCATAATTCTAAAATGGGTTCACTGCCTAACTGTGACGCCTCAACTGACGGACCGTCGAGTATGTGACGGACCGTCACACCAGGTCGTCACCCATCAGGTAAGTTTTGTTTTTAATTTCAGGTGACCCGACCCAAAACCAAACTGACCCGCCCGGTTTCATATTTATTCCATCTTCATCAGTTTACCGCCTATTTTCAATTCCCAAACTCCAAACCTCCATTACAATCCGTCCTCTCCCCAAGCAAATCACGAACTTGCTCCCAAGTACCACACCCCCATTTTCCTTTCTTCACCATCGTTCAAAACGCAAGAAACCACGCGGGTCACGCTCGTTTCCATCGGCCCATATAACTCAAAAAGGGAATAGCGATTTCTTCTTACTAACAAAGTCAAGGTATGTTGCTAAACTCTTCATAGTTGGATTTAGTGAGTAACACGGGGCAAATGATTGGGGGTGTAGGCGAGCGAATTTTTGGGGTTATGTATTTGTGAAATTATGTAAAAATGAGCGGGTATGAGGGGTAATTGTTGTTTGAAATCGTAAGTTTGACATGGGTGAAGTCTTGAGTAACCCATGAACTTCATTGCTTGATGGGTGGTGACCTTAGGAAACCAAATCCCACAAAGGAGGAGAAAACCCGTAATCGAGCACAAGGTGTTCGAGAAATGCCTCAATGAGAGAAGAAACACGCTGTCTCAACTTGACGGTTGGCATGACGGCCCGTCACATATGTGACGAACCGTCAGTTAAACCGTCAAGATGAAACAGTTCACTGTCTCAGAGTGACGGTCGGTGTGACGGTCCGTCACACTTGTGACGGTCCGTCATACAAACCGTCACTCCTAGACAGTGAGTATTATTGAGTGTTTTCCTGTTCTCACATGTTTAATCTTGTTCACGTGCAGGTACATGGCACCCAAACAACAACCGCCTCGCGGTCAAGCTCAAAAGAGGAAGGGAAAGACCGCTACCACTCGGACCCTAATTGATGAATCGAGTAGCGACGAAGAAATAGTTGCAGCCCCGACTTACCAAACCAGGCTAGTTAAACGAAGAATCACCCAAGTCTCCCAGTCTGAAGAGGAGAGTGGGTCATCTAGCAGTGAGTCGGGGAGCGGTAGCTCCAGCCCCAATCCGGAGGATGTAGGTGGGCCTGAAACCACCAAAATTGCGGGGACTGCACCCATAGACAGAGAATCGATCCGGTGGGCATATAAGGAGGCGCAGAAGCACTATCTTGACGGTCTTACCAAAACAATGTCAAGAAGCCACAAAAGACCGATCGCCGAAGAAGTGCAAATCATGACAACAGATCTGCCTGAATACCCAGTCCTGCAGACACAGTTTCAGAGGTATCAGCTCGAGTGGATGAGCTCGCCCCCAGGAGTCTATTATCCAGAACTAGTCCGGGAATTCTACGCCAACTATTTGGCACTGCTGGAGAACAAATGTGAGCCAGAAAAAGGGGTTAAATCAGCACCAAGGCAGGACAGGGTGCTAGTTCGGGGTAAACAGGTGGACATCTCACGGCAAATGATCAACAGAGTCCTCTTTGGCCCGGAATACATCCCTCCACCTGACATGCCAGAGTTCCATGACAAGATTTCCAACGCCTACTCGCAGAGACCGTGGTTGGCCCGAACATTGACTGATGGCTCACCTTCTTGGCTGACTCAGAAGGGACGGATATCGAAGCAATCACTAAGCTTCGTAGCCAAGTTTTGGTGGGCGGTTGTGCGGCTCAGGTTATTTCCAACCGGAGGAGACAATAATTTGGATGAGGGAAGAGCCATCCTTGTAGCAAGCTTGATAGTCGGGTACGTCATCAACTTCGGAATGATAATTGCGGACGAGATGCGGACCAGGGCCATAAAAACTGCTTCTTCTCTGCCGTTCCCGTGTCTAGTGACTGAGTTATGCAGGCGCGCAGAGGTGCCGATATGGGATGGTATCGATAAGCCAGTGACAGCGTCATCAAAGCAAAATATCGACAGATCAAAGGATGACACTAAGTTCGAAATGAGGATTCATAAGCCTCAGATCTTCGACGAGCCAACCACATCCACCTCCGAGGCAACCGACACCCCATCAGGTAAAGAAATGCCACTTGCGGTGTTTGATCCAACAACGTCACAGACAACGAGAGCTACTGCTGAAAGCTCCGGCACTGCGGCAAGGCCTCCTCTACCACCTGAATATCACATGAACCCCCGAAATTTTGCTAAGATGGTGCAAAAGCAGAAACAGTTGGATAAGCAAATTGCCGCTTGGACAGATTTGTTCAAGCCCACCATTGATGAAGCAATACGGGAGGCTCTGAAACCATTCGAGGGGCTGCGCGCAAGGGTCGATGCGATGGAAACCCGGATGGATGCAAGGCTAAACGAAATGAGCATCCCGGACTTGGCGAGATTTGATGCGGAGCTAAAGAAGGTGAAAAACGACATCACAGTCCTCAAGCAAGAAAAAGCGCTCTATGAGGAGACCTCGGAGTTCTTGGACTTAGATGAAGAAACCACGCTTGTGGATTTGATGGGTCGTCCTCTGAAGATTAGTGAACCCCAAGTAGGTGAAAGTGGGGTAAAGAAATCAAAGAAGAGGAAGCACAAAAAGATATCGGCTGAGGAGGACGAGTTAGAGGTCGCGAAGCAGCGGTCGGTAATAGATGAGCAGCTGCGACAGGAGAGAGTGCGTGCCCAAGCAGGTGGGGCATCATCGAGTGCGGCACCGGAGGCTGAAAAGACCCCAGATGCTGATGAGCCGCGTCCGGAAACCTAGGTTTCCCAGGTACCCCTATTCCTTTATTCTGGATATCTGTTTACCTGAGCATTGAGGACAATGCTACATTCTTTTGCTAGGGGTAGGAGTACCACCACCGGAGGTTTTTGTTGCCATGTTTTTTTCCTCCGGTGTGCTATCTAGTAGAACTGGCATGTTTAGGTTGTCGTTTAAATTTTAGTTAGTTTTTTTTTTTGTGTCTATAGCAAGCATGCGTTTTTCTTGTCTAAAAACGAGGCCCCTTAAAAATTTTCTGGTTTTGAGCTTTATGTTGAAACAATTGACCGTCTGGATCTTTGCATGTCATTGTGTGATTATGAGTAGAATGAGTATGCTTAAGCCGAGCGGTTGTTTGATAGTTGGTAGCAATATAGTTTCTTGGTGCCAAGAGTGTGTGAGATTATTGTCATAAATTCTTACTCTGTGCATGCATCTAGAACTTGCCCGGTCTATTTTGTTAAGTTTGAAGTTGGTTGCTTAGGAAAGGATCACAGGCCCTTTTTTGTATGCAGTCCACTTAGCCTAAAAGACCGTCCAAATGTAAATAATCCCTTTTGATCCCTGTTTGAGCCAAAATTGACCTTGTTCTTTCAATAACCTGTCACCGTCCCTGTTTAATTTTGAATCCCTATTTTGGCCCTGGTCCTTCCTTGGACATCGTGCACCTCAACCAAGGCAATCAGCCTAAGTTGAGGGTGGCTACTATGGAGGTAAACCCTGTTTTGGCCCTGGTCCGTCTTTGGACATTGTGCACCTCAACTCCGGCAATCAGCCTAAGTTGAGGGTGGCTACTATGGGGGTGAATGAGAAGAAAAAGAGGATGGAGAAGATTGGTTTTTGAAATAGAATGAAAATCCGGGTGTGCGCCTAAGAAAAGAAAAGAAAAATAAAGATGAAGAAGATCGAAAAAGAAATAAAAAGAGTTGTCAAAATAAAGAGGCCGCACCTGTAGCTAGAATCAAAGAAATAAAAGGTGAATAAGGATGGACGAAAGTAAGTGTAAGTAAAGTGGAAATAAAATGTCGGTGGTTCCAAGGAGGGCTTAGTCACTAACCCCTAAATGTATCATACCTGCACCTGAAGCCTCATTACAAGCCGAAACAAGTCCTGTAGTGATCCTTAGCGGCTTTCTGAAGAACCGAAATAGAATAGTAAGGGCAAGCCTATGGTATCGCATGTGCTTTGTTTGAAATCGTTTGTGAGTGTGAGCGCTTACCTAGTCCCAAATCTTATGTGTGGGATTTCTTTGTGGTGAGGGCACCAAGATGTCTATATTGTCTATTGATTGTTAGGATAGCTGCGTATGTGTATGCATAAGATTCTATCATATCGGAATGACATGTTTGGATCCTTGCAAGTTAGTGTTTCATACATTCGTGTGCTACGAGGGAGCATGATTTAATTGAATAAGTTTGAATGAACATGAGTTGCTATAGACATGAGTTTGTGTTCTTAGTAGAGTCGTATTATTGTTTTATGTTATGTTGCTTGAGGACAAGCGAACGTTTTAAGTTGAGGGTGTTGATGTGACGCTAATTTACGTCACTTTCGACTCCTTTTTACTAAGAACAATCGTACGTTTTCAAGCAACCATTGTTGTTTTTGATGTTTTTATGTTGTATTTGTAGGAAATGGAAGCAAACACGAAAACGGAAGAAAATACGAGAAAAACGAAGTTCTGCCTAAGAGTGACGGCCTGAGTGACGGGCCGTCACACATGTGACGGTCCGTCACTGGGACCGTCACACCAAGGCAGACCTCCAGGCGGCACCACTGCCTAGCAGTGACGGTCCAGGCGACGGTCCGTCACTGCCTTGACGGTCCGTCAGCCTGACCGTCACGCTTAGGCAGTGACTCAGGCGGCGACCCGCGTTTTTGGGGATTCCTAGCCCGTTTTGGTTTTGGTTTCTTTGACTCCTATAAATACCCTATGTTAGGTTTATGTAAATATAATTCTCCCATTATTTAAAACACGTTTTTAGTTAGTTTCGAGGGCAAGAACACGATTCTTGAATTAACATTATTGTTCTTGATTCGTTCTTGAGTTCTTGGTGTCTTTTGTTCTTGGATACTTGAAGATTGTTCTCAATATATTGTAAGGATCTCGTGTCTTTATTATTTTATGAACATGACTTTCTTCTTTTCATCTTCGAGCATGAGTAACTAAAACTCCCGCAACTAGGGTTGTGGGAGCCATGGCAAACGTAGCAATATAGATTCCGGGTAGCGTTGGGTTCGATATATGTATTGTCATGTTGTTAATCATACTTTATGTCACGTTTTCTAGTGGTTGCAAACATTAGAACATGCCTAGGTTTAATTTGCTTGAGTAAAGAGATTAAAACCGGGAAAATTTGATTAATGACAAGGATTCGAGACTACCAACTCTCGTCTTAAAGAATAATGCCGTAACTGGATTACTCTACTTGATGTTAGGATTGAGAGCTAATAAAGCACATCTTTTTGAGATCGAGAGAAGATAAAAGGAAATTTGTTTATTCGGTCGAGAGACGTTTAGACGATACAATTGACGCAATCACATCGTGACAATCATATAGAAAGAACCCGGTTAAACCTAGAATCGACATTGTTACAACGCCATGGTGAACACATCCCTAGTTCATCCTCTCATACTGATTTAAACTCCTACGTTTATTATTGTTTTGTTTACAATTTGATTACAAAACCCCCCCTTTATTTACCGGAAACAATTGACTACTAGTTACTTAACTCACTAACGACTTAATCATCACCATATTCTCTGTGGGATTCGACCCCAACCTTGTTGGGTTATATATTTGACAACGATCGCTTACGCTTCTTAAATTGAGGTGTAGTTTGAGCGTTATCACATGACATACCATCATTCCTTAACAGCCCCAAATTCACATGTAGCATACGTGTAATCCACACGTTCAGTCAAACTAACCCCTGGATCTGGTCAATGGTCAGCCCAAAATAATTACTAATTATATATACTACACTATCCTCAATCATTTCATCATTGCCAAGTCATTATTTTAGAGTTCCTTCATGCATTGTATATCTGTCAATACAATTTGTTTTACACAAATCAAATTATAAGGTTATAACTTTATTCTCAAATCTTACATACTTAAAGAGTTTAATTTGATGTTAAGGTAATTGAACGGGAAGAAAGTTAATTTGGCAAAGGGGACACCCGGGACAGGAACGTGTTACTTACCATGAGGCAAAAGATTTTCTCTGAAAAAATTTTATTTGAAACATTTATATGTTCAAGGTTCAATATTATAATAATTTCAAAGGATTCCCAATTTTGTTTGTGTCAACAAACAATTCGAAATGTCTTAACTCAAATTATCAATTCTAGCACAAGATACTTATTAGATCGAATGTACGTACTTATTCGATTTAATAAAATGATATTGTCGTATCCAAATTAATATTAATCTAAGTTATTTCGTGATAAAATAAACTGATGAACAATAGAACAAGTTTTGTCTTCCATAGATGGACTAATCATTAAGAGTTTACGAGATTGAATCTCTACCATATTCTAACTAATATTGTTCAATTAGGTTAAAAATAATCTAATAATCTTGAATAAAAAATTAAAAAGTTAAGTTATACATATTGATACAAAATGGCATAATCAAATAATTATTTTGTCAATGATGAATTTTGCATCACGAAATGAATATAATCGAGAAACTAAGGACATTTCCAATACGGATAGCAACTAGCTCCTGTCGAAGCAACTATAGCAGCTCCTGCACTCATTGATTTTGCACCTTCTAACTCTCGACCTTCTACTTGAATTTTTCTGACGCTTTTTCCATCACGGTTTTCGATAATATATGAATTTTTATATCATTAATGTAATGTTAACAAAAACAAGGTTACTTTACCATGACAAAATGAGAAGACCTTTGATTCCTCAAAACTTTCTTTTCCTTTATTCTGACTTTTAACTTCCATCCCAGCCGTTCATGAGGAATAAAGTTAACTGTCAGCCGTTGATGGCCGCACGTGCAACCATTAGAGGAGGACCTGGAGTTTGTCGGTGGGCCAGCTTTGCTTGGATATTCGTTTCATTAATGGGCCTCCACATATCTGGCCCATGTGACCGGCTTAGCTGGTTAACATGTGATTAACCGTTAATCGAATCTCTTAATGATTCAGAATCTCGTTCCTAATATCATTTTAATAATATTTTTAGGGAAATTAAACATTTGTCTGGGAGGTAAAAAATAATTACATTTGATATTGAAATTTATAAAAATTATACTCTGTTTTGTATTAAAATTCATTTATCAGCTATTATTTTGGTTGATTATATAGTATAAAAAAGGATTTCTTACGTAACCGTAGGTGATGAAAAAAAAATCAACTAAAATAATCACATATATATGTATATATATATGTTATGTATCAATATCTTGTACAAATAATTATGTAATATATTGATATTGTATAAATAGTGTATAGCCGTGTATATATAATAAATAATTATGTATTAGAGATGTATATACATCCATATATATTATTTATATAATATTTAATCATTGCAGCAATTCATCTTTCTCAAAGAATCGATAACGATGTATCGAAGATATATATATACATCCATATACATTATTTATACAATATTTTATCTAATTTTTTCTGTAAAAAAATTCTTTTTAAATTAGTAAAATGGACCCAACTTGTTGGAAACGATAAAGGGAAAACTAAATAAATTGGATTCAATTGTGAAACTATTTATCCAAAATAGACCTAACCCAAAGTAATTACCCACTTGCCCACTTTCTCTTTTTCTTATTTCGCGCATGTCGTCAGCATGACGTCAGCGTCGCTATCATGAATTAATCCTTTGTGATACTCTGTCAGTATATTGATACTCTATTGGTATTATATAGGACTTAGCTTAATCCCCTGTTATACTCCATCGGTATATTGATATCATGTTGGTATCATATAGAACTGAGCTATTTTTTAAGAAATAAATAAGAAACAATTAAGAGAAAACTATTAAAATCACAAGCTTATTTATTGAACTCAAAATTAGTAAAAATATATTTTTATAATATTTTTTCTCTTTTTGCAAATTTAAAAAGATTGTGTCTAAATTATGACTCTTTTTTTAACTGTTTTTAAATTAAAATATTGAAGAACTGACACATACTTCAACGATACCATGATAGTATATAGATATACCGTAATAGTATCATGGATGATTGAGTAATTTCATCGAAGGACTGAAGCAAACCTCAATGAAACATTGTTTGGTTATTCTTTGATACCATCAGAGTAGATTATACTTTGATGGTATCAAGGAGGATGAAGTAGTACTTCAATGAAGACACTATCCAGTTAATCTTTGATACCATCAGAGTATATATATACTGTGATGGTATTAAAGAGGAAAAAAAGGGTGGGTGCTGATGTCAGCCTGCGTTTTTCTTTTTTTTAGATAAAGATAATTTTAAAATAAAAAGATATGAAAGTAATGAGGCATTTGAGGATAAATAATTTTCTTTTTTGAAGTATAAGTGTATTTTCCCAAAGATAAAAGATTTAAAAGCCCAACTTGTCGGAAAAATAATAAAAAGCCCAATTTGAGGTGTAGGGTTGCACGTGTGCTGATTCTAGAGAATATCTGTTCTGTATATGTACGTTTGTCATACTCGGTTTTAAATTACGAACTTATCCTCAGTCAAATCAGCACCATAAGCCTAAATTGGGACAATAATTTAGTGTAGACAAGAGGACAGATTGGTAATATAACCAGGCATATTTGATTTTGCAGCTAATATATTTTATTAATTAATGCATTAAAGAATGAATTATTGCAGAAGACAGCATAAGCTTCATCATTTGATAAAATGTACTTTATGAGATTGTGGGCTTATTAATTATATATACTTTACCTAATTATATATTATTGCTTCAAATGATGAGAAGCTGTCTCAATTCTTTTACAATTCTATTAGCATCACATTTTAGTACTCTTTAATTTCCGAGTCCCCACAATAAAATTTGAGTCCCTGGCAATTGATCGTTTAAATTTAAAATCTTTTTTTAAAAAGTACTATAATAATAACATATTCAGTAAGATTTTATAAGTAAAATTTGAAGAGGATTGAATATATACAGATATTATAATTTTTGTGGGATGGAGAGATTATTTCTGATAAACTGATGACTTAACAAAGTTGTAATTCACTCTTTTTCTTCAAAAATGCAACTAAGAAACACCAAATCAAATGCCAATATACAATTTTATTTTTTTCAATTTATATGATGTCGTTTGATTGGATAAATTTTTTAAAAATATATATGATCTTAATTATGCATGAACATTTGTGTAACAATAAGACTTTTAAAATAAGTGATTTTAAATATGTCATAAAATTTGTGTGGCTAATATTGTCACTAAAAATAGAACAGAAAGTTCAATTTATTTATTTCTAAATGTAATAATTGCCATTGTATTTTTAACGGACTGATAAAGACATGATGTTGTTTAAGCGACAAAGAGTATTATTTTGTACTCTATGAAGTGAAATATCATATGTACCTACAGTAGCATATTTTTACTAGTTTATTATCAAAAACTAGTGATATCTTACTAAAACAATGTATACAAAATTGAAACCTTGTATATCATTTAGCAGCGTAAAGAGCGTCTATATCTTTAGGAATTTCAGTTTTAGAAAGATTGTGTGTGATTCAATTATATTTATAATTATCTTCCTTTCTAAATTATCTTCTTTTTCACTCTCAAATGTCAATTATCATTGATGGTTAAATTAGAGGTTTAAAATATAACAATTTTTACGTAATTTGTTGCAATAGAAAAATAACCATTATTTCTAATCAACTCACAAAACTGTTATGATTAACTTGTAACTTAAATACAATTTTCATTCAAACTCGTTGTATAATTACAATATAATTCTAATACAAAGAGTCAAATTGAGTAAGATAAAAGAATGTATGTAGTACACAATTTATTTATTACTTTAAGAAAGCCCCCAGTCATTTATAACATTGATTTAGTATATATCATATACTAATATCATAAATGATAAATTTATTCATTTAAACAAAAAATAAATCTTACTACATTATCCTTTGTGATGACTAATATCATAAATGATAAATTTATTCATTTAAATAAAAGATAAATCTTACTACATTAACCTTTGTGATGTCCATATGATAATTATTATATAGCATATGACAAAGTTCATATGATAAATGACTTGTTCATTCCTTAAAAAGAAAAAAATAATTCTCAGTCATCTATGATATACACATGATATATTATATCATATATCGATAGAATATCATAAAAAACTTATTTATTCCTACAATAAAAAGCTCAATCCTCTAATATCAACTCAGTATATATAATATTCTGGCACAATATCATAAAAATTATCTTCATTTTGATATTTTAATTTTTGTATCTCTTTTAACAAGTTTTACTCGTAAATAAAATAAAAAATATAATCATATTTTAGATATAAATCCTATTTGCATTTGCAAGAATTCAAAAAAAATTATACAAGTGCGTTTATATTAGCTTGAATTTTAATAAACAAGTTGGTGAATTTAGTTATCTATGACAGTCATATGATGTATATCATATACTGATATAATATTATAAAAATTAGTTCATTTCATAAAAAGTATTTTCTCAGTCATATATGATAATCACATGGTATATTCATATACTTACACACTATCATATAGGATTGTTTATTCTTTCAAAAGAAAAAAACAAATAGAGTTTAAATTTAATTGTGATATTTCAATTTTTATTGTAATTTTAGCAAGTTAATTTTGGTAAAAAAAAATTTACAAAAACTTAAAATCTTATTAGATATAAGTTTTATTTTCTTTTGCAAAAGAGAAAAAAATTATAAAATTATATTTTCTATTAATTTAGAATTTATTAAATAAGAAAGTGACTTTCGTGTTTTACTCTTAGTTATTTCTTGTTTATTCCTTTAAAGAAAGAGTTCAACCGTATATGATATCGGTATCATATACTGATAGAGTATCAAACATAACTGATTCATGATTATAAATTATTGATGGAGGTCTCAGTTCCGGCCAACAACATTTGAGCTCTCACATTGCCAATGAATGGAACATACTATGAAGAAATAAAAGCAGTAGAAGAGACAATTATTTGGGTCATCACACTAAATGTTTGGGTCGTTTATTTCTTCTAGTTGGACTAACAATACCGTTGTTTGTTATCGGGCTCTTACACATCTTGTGATTTATCCGGCCCAACTCATGTTATCAGATTGTTGTTTGATCAAACTTGTACTCTTATAAATAAGAGTTATACATATTTGAATTATAAAAATTGTATTAAGAGTCTACATATAGTCTAGATTAAGAGTCTAGAGTCTTCCTTTAGGATTCTTAATTTTTAGCGTGTACAATTATATATATAAGGCAGGTCTGGGCAATACGAAAAACACAAAAAAATGAGATAGCTTTTTTTCTCAAATTTCTTCTATTCTTTCATGGTATCAGAGCAGGAACTCTGATTACCAATCCATCCATTTATCATTCTAATACATAGTACTCATCAGGGTGGAAACAACTACTGAGGGCACTACCTCTAAGGCTCCTAAAGTTGTTGCACCTAAAATTGATGTCAGCCACCTTTTTTACCTTACCTCTTTCGATTCACCTAGAGTGAATTTGATAAACATTAGCTTTGATGGAACAAGCTATAGAAATTGTAAAAGGGGTGTGCTAATCTCACTTTCTGCAAAAAAAAAATAAGTTAGGATTTATTAATGGAGGTTGTAAAAGGTCAACGGAGGACGCACCTTTGTTTGAGCAATGAAGAAGGTGTAATGGCATGGTATTGGCATGGTATTGGCATGGTTGTTGAATTCTCTTAGCAAGGAGATAGCGGAGAGCGTGATTTATTCCCAAACAGCTGAGGATCTCTGAAATGAATTGGAGCAGAGGTATGGACAGACAGATGACACCAAAATATTTCAGCTACAGAGGGAACTGAACAACATCTCTCAAGTAGCTAGTGACGTTGCTGGATACTTTACAAAACTGAAAAGGATCTGGGATCAAATGAAGGTACTCAATACTTTTATGATATGTCGTTGTGATTGCAATTGTGGTGCAAAAACACATAATGTAAAAATGAATGAGGATCAACAATTAATTTAATTTCTTATGGGACTAAACGAGAATTATTCTGGAATAAGAGGCAATATATTAATGATGAAGCCACTCCCTACCACGGCACAAGCATATTCAATTATTTTGCATGAGGAAACACAAAGAGAAGTTCATTCTAAGAATCAAGTTACTACTGACTCTACTGCTTTCAATGCTAATGTCCAGAGAGGAAACAACCAAAAAGGTTACAGTGGATACAAGGGACAATCAAGTATTTAATCAGTATTCTAACGCAGACGTCAAAAAAATAACTTGTTTTGCTCTTATTGTAAGAAACAGAGACATGAAAAGGAGAAATGATATAAGCTGGTTGGATACCCACAATCTTTCAAGTTCAATAAATCTAAGAGGAACTATACAAGTGGTCAGGCTAATGCAAACATGGCAGATGAAGGAAACAAGACAGATGCTATTAGAAATGTCATAAATTCAAAAGGATTTACAAATGATCAATGTGAGAAATTGATTCAAATGCTACAAATCATGCAGGCAAGAAAGTCTAATGCTTCAAGTTCTGAAGTCAATGCTAATGCCAATCTTGTAGGTAAATGCTCAATTTTTGATATCTTTAACTGTTGTTTTACCAGCCTTGAATCCAATTTTTGGATAATAGATTCAGGAGCATCACAACATATGACCCATGATAAATCTCTCTTACATAATATCAAACAGTTAGAAAAATCTATTCTGGTAAAGCTACCAAATTCATATAAGGTCAAAGTCTCAAGTTTTGAGTTAGTTACTTTGAATCCTGATATTGTATTGCAAAACATACTCTACGTACCATCTTTAAACATAACCTTTTATCCATTAATCAGTTATGCACATAACTTGATTGTGATGTCCTTTTAAACAAACATGCTTGCATATTACAGGTCCTTTCTCTGAGGATGCAGGTGGTGTTTGGTAGAGTAGTCGGTGGCTTCTATGTGCTGGATGAGAATTGTTCTAATCCCCAAGTATCTGAGTCTTTTTTCAAATTCAGTTAAGTCTTTATCGTCTAGGAATAAAGTAAAGTTCTTTAGCGTAGAATCTGGTAATAATTCAGTACCATTTTTTCAGTAAGGTCAGTCAAATCGGTCTGATGTAAATGGAAATACTCTATTCCAGTTACATTCTAATATCAATAAAATTATAGTTTTTGATGTTCTGAATTCTACTAAACTTTGGCATTTTCGTTTAGGACATTTACCTTACAATGCTTTAAAGAAAATAAAGGGACTGCTAATTCATTCCAAACATAAATAAGACTTCCCATGTGATATTTGTCCCATGGAAAGGCAAACAAAACTACATTTTCCGACAAGCACGATTTCTTCTAAACAAAGTTTTGAATTGATACACATAGACACTTAGGAGCCTTATAATGTACTAACCTACAAAGGAGAAAGATACTTCTTACCATTGTAGATGACTTCTCTAGAGCTACCTGGACCTATCTTTTAAGCACAAAATCAAGTGTTTTTTCAACTTTAAAATCTTTTCTATCTCTTGTTGAAAGGCAATTCTCTGCAAAAGTTAAAATTATTCAGTCTGACAATGCCTATAAACTAGGAACCGGGACAAACCCCTCAGAATTTTCTCCTTTAAGGGAATCATAATGGAATCATAAAATTACAGTTGTATTGCAAATCTACAACAAAATGGAGTAGTTGAGTGAAAATATAAACATTTATTAGAAATATGTAGAGCATTGTTATTCCAATCACATCTATCAACGAATTTTTGGGGTGATTGTTTACTTACATCAATCTATTTGATCAATCGATTTTCTTCCAAGATTTTGCACAATAAATTACCATTTCAAGTGTTATTTGAAAAATCACCAGATTATAGTCACCTCAAGTTTTTTGATTGTTTGTGTTTTGTTTCAACATTAACAGAAAATCGTGATAAGTTAATGCCTAGAGCCCCACCAGAAGTGTTTTTAGGCTATTCTTTCGGTCAAAAGGGATATAAAATTCTAAATCTTCAAACCAACCAGGTAATGGTGTCTACAGATGTTAAGTCCTCCGAATCTATTTTTCCTTTTTCATATTCTGGTTCTATGTCAAAATTATTTCCAGCCAGTTTTCCTGTTACAACAAGTACTGTGCCCATTTTTTCTTCCTAGGAAAATTGCACATTACCTAGTCTAAGTCCTATATCTCTTACCAATGATGAATCATCTCCAGTACATGCATAACGAAGGTTTACCGGGCTACACAATGCTTCATCATATCTCTCTGACTACATATGTGATGCAACATATTCAGTGATTTCTCCAAATCCATCATTAGTTCCTTTTCATTCTTATTTATTTAACACTCTTTCACAACGCAGTAAGCAAATTGTTAACTCAATTTGTAATATTTCTAAACCTAAATCTTACCAAGAAGCAGCATTACATCCAAGTTGGAAGCTGCCATGGAAAAAGCACTTGAGGCTTAAGACACCAATCACACATGGGATGTAGTTAAAATACCTCCGAGAAAGAAAGCACTTTCCTGCAAATGGGTGTACAAGGTAAAAGTTAAATATGATGGTACATTAGAGCGTCTAAAAGCGAGATTGGAAATCAGAGAAGACATACAAAGAAAAGGCATAAACTATACCGAGACATTCTCACTGGTTGTAAGAATGACAACCATAAGGTGCATTTTAAGCATTGCAATAAAGAAAGGTTGGCAACTATGTCAGCTAGACGTCAACAACGCCTTCATTGACGGTGATTTGGATGAGGAAGTATTTATGAAGTTCCCTCCAGGTATTGTTCCTCCCTCTCCTTCTCATGTATGTCGACTTTGAAAGTCGCTTTATGGGCTTAAACAGGCCTCTCATCAATGGTATGCTCATTTTTCTTTGGCTTTGAGATCCAGAGGATTTACTCCATCCCTCAATGATTATTTATTATTTTTCAAAAAATCTGGGACTTTGATCACTATTATAGTGGTGTATGTCGATGATATTTTAATAACATGGAACCACAAAGATGAGATTGATGAGATGAAATCTTTCTTGATTCAGAATTTCGTATCAAAGATTTAGGTAAATTAAGCTATTTTTTGGGAATGGAAATTCTATACGAATCTGAAGGTCTTGTTGTGACTCAACGCAAATTTGCTATTGATTTGCTTTTCGAATTCAATTCTATTGAACCACGGTCTGTCTCCACACCCCTAAATCCTACATTAAAGCTTTCTTCTGATTGTGGAGAGCCACTGCCTAACCCAATAATTTTTCGAAGACTTTTGAAAAAATTAAATTTTCTAGCACACACTCGACCAGATTTGTCCTATGTTGTGCAGACCTTGAGTCAATATATGCAAAATCTCAAACATGGTCATTTTCAGGCAGTAATTCATACTCTCCGATATATACGGAATGATCCCGGATTGGGTATTTTCTTGCCAGTTGAACCCAATTTTCCAACTTCTAGGATTTTGCGATGCCGACTGGGCTTCTTGCTCGGACTCTCGGTGTTCAGTCAGTGAGTTCTTCCTTAGTATGGGTGATTGCCCCATTTCCTGGAAATCTAAGAAACAATAGGTTGTCTCTTTGTCATCAGCAGAAGCAGAGTATTGATCCATTCGTCGTTTGGTTTCAGAAATCTCTTGGGTGGTACGTCTACTCAGTGAACTCTCTATTGCATTGTCCCTTCCAATCAATGTTCGATGTGATAATCAGGCGGCAATTCACATAGCTAAGAACCCCGTATTTCACAAACGCACAAAGCATATCGAATTGGACTGTCATTTTATTCGTGAAAAATTGTTGGATGGTTTAATTTCTCTGTCGTTCATACCTTCTTCTCGAATAGTCGGCATCTTCACAAAAGCCTTGTCTGGACCACTTCATGGCACATTTCTGGGCAAGTTAGGAGTTCAATCCTCGGGCTCCCACTTGAGGTGGGGTGTTGACAGAGGTCTCAGTTCTGGCCAGCAACATTTGAGCTCTCACACTGTCAATGAACGAAACATACTATGAAGAAATGAAAGCAGTAGAAGAGACAATTATTTGGGCCATCACACTAAATGTTTGGGCCGTTTATTTCTTCTAGTTGGACCAACAAGACAGTTGTTTGTTATTGGGCTCTTACACATCTTGTGATTTGTCCGGCCCAACTCAAGTTATCAGATTGTTGTTTGACAAACTTGTACTCTTATAGATAAGAGTTGTACATATTTGAATTATAGAAATTGTATTAGGAGTCTACTTATAGTTTAGATTAGGAGTCTAGAGTCTTCATTAAGAGTCTTAACAATTGTATACATAAGGCAGGTCTGGGCAATACGAAATACACAAGAAAACGAGAAAGTTTTTTTTCCCTCAAATTCCTTCTCTTCTTTCATAAATTGTAATCACGTTAATGTTATACTGACATTATGCGCAAAAAGAAGAAGAAGCATGAGCAGCCTGCTAATTGCTTTAGATTGAATGAATGCTTGCGAAATTAATCCTTAAATAGACAAATCATTGTAATTAATTTACCTAAAAGAAGCAGTGTGTGTACATCTCTAAAAAAAAATCTGTCTATCTTGTGAACATCTTTGGACTTCAATTTGTGTTTAATTACGATAGATTAGCTAAAATTTCGTGATGAAAAGGAAGCTTTTTTTTCAATTGAAAAGATATTAACATGGGAAACTCAATTTTCTCCTAAATTCCTCCGAACTCTTTGATGGGTTCAGTAAGAGGAATTAATTAAGGGGATACTTTCTAGGATAGAGAATAATAGTTAGTGCATCAACTCCATTCATATTTTTTTCCCTAATCATGAAATGCATTTTCAATTCATTCAAACCAATTTTGCGTTTCTCCACATATTTATATTTATAGAAAAGCAAATTCACAAAATATATTTGGCGGAGAATAGAAGTTACATTGATCAAAACTTCAATACTTCACCTCTTTTCCTGCGAAACGTAATTCAGAAAACACATTTTATATATATATTTTTTATTTTCTCATTCAATGTTTGATATTTTTGTTAAAGTTCAATTAATTTGAATTCTCATTGATACTCACTCGGAGGAAATGCTTCCTACAAGAATTTCTTCATATCAAAAATTCAAAATCGAGACCTCTAATTAATGAAAACACAATCCCATCCGTTGGCACCACCACATAAACACATTTTATATTCATCTAAATTCCAAACGGATCTAATAGTCTTTCCGCATGATTAAGAAAAGAGTGTGAAAAGTTCAAATAAAACCACAGTGACTCACACACACCACTACAATTAAGTCATGACACATCAGTTCAAAATAAAAAGTTCGATATTATCACGAAATAAAAAGTACTACCACATTTACCCAAAAAAAAAAAAAAAGGAAGTAGAGCTTTCTCATTTGATAATTCCAAATGGCAGCAGAGCCAACTGTATTTCAGTGTGCTGGATGAAACCTTACGTGTCTATCAACCAAGCACTCTTTATCATGCAAATTCAACACGTAACAACCATGCAGAAACCCCCATCTACTTCCTTCACTCTATATTATCCCATATCTCACCTCAATGCTTTCCAACTCTTCACACATCTATATCCTCAAAACAAAAAAAAACTCTTCATTAGTTGGGCAAGAAAAAAAAAAAGAATGATGCAGACTCAGCCTCGTCATGAGCAGCAGCAGCTCTCTCGTCAGGTGGCCAAGACCACCACTGCTGTCACTGTGGGTGGTTCACTCATGGTGCTCTCTGGGTTAACGTTGGCGGCTACTGTTATCGGTTTAGCTATTGCTACCCCTTTGCTGGTGATATTCAGCCCTGTTCTTGTACCTGCTGTGATAACTCTTGGGTTGATCTTTGGTGGGTTCTTGGCTTCTGGTGGTTTTGGAGCTACTGCTTCTTTTGTTTTCTACTGGATGTACAGATACGTGACGGGGAAGCACCCGATTGGAGCAACAAAGATCGATTACGCTAAGGATAAGATAGCTCATGCGGCACATGATGTGAAGGAGAAGGCTGAGCAGATGGGGCATCAAGCAGCACAGCAGATTAAGAGTTGAAAGAGAAGAGCTAGATCTTTTTTCTTATCCATGCATCTACCTTTTAATTGTTGTTAGTTTTGTTTGAGAATGTTAAAGAGTCTTATCGTCTGTTTGTTGGATGGGGGAATGTTGTTGGTTTTTGTGGTAGATATCAATGGTTCTGTAACTAGATTTAGTGTCTAGATTTACTTTCACTTAAATAACGAGTCTCTTTTTCAATTACCCTAACTCTTTGTTAGTTCCGTGCTACATTTTGCTTTTAACACCCTCGGAAAACAAAAACGCAATCTTGACCAGACAAGAACAAGTGGCAAGATCAGATTTCGTTCATTTTGTTGTTTGAATGCAAAAATTGATATGCACCGGTTTGATAGTCTGAGTGATGACACAGGAATTATGTTTCTAAAGTCTTAAGAGTGATAACTTTAAACTTCTTGGCAGGAACGAAATCTGCAACTTTGTGACCACCCTACCTTACTTTTAGTTGAAAACGACGCCAACTCTTTGACCTGGCACAAGAAATCATGTTTGGCAATGGAAAGTGTGTCGCACCGAAAAGACGCGCATAAATACGAGACACCAGGTAGCAAAACTATTGTCTATAATTGTCCTAATGCAACCATGTAGCAGCAGCAGAGCAGTTCACCAATTGTTGAGTACTAATTTCTTGCAACTGATTGCAAATAGTATATGCATTACCAACACTGGGACTGGAAAACTGATTGCAAATATGGATTACCAACAAAGAAACACGTTGTGTTGGAAACACAGAAAAATATATTCACTACCAACAAAAGAAACATTGTTCTGGAACTGAAAAAAACTGATTGCAAATATGCATTACCAACAAAGAAACATTGTACTGCAAAAGCAGAAATATGAAAAGCTAAAGTCTCGTGTGCACAGAATCATTAGGTTAAACATCTCAGCCGTAAAAGCCTCTGCACAGAAGCATTGGTCTAAACTTTTTTTGAAATAGCAATAACGTTGAAGTTGATTGAGTCTGGATTTTTCTCTATTATCTTTTGGATAACTCTTGCTGCATCCTGTAAATAAATGAGAATGCTTTATGTCACGAAGATATTTCTAACACTTGGTCAATGTACGTTAACATAACATGATTCTCTCATCAATCAAGCCACATGACAGGGAGATAGATGAAAGGAACCAGGAGGCGGGACTAAGACCTTTTGTTTGAAAGGACTTCTAAGAAACATTTAAGTTTACAGTCATATAAGTATGTGGACTTTTTTTTAAAAGGATTTCTGAAAAGGCACTAAATTTAATGTAGGAGTAACAACTAAACCTTAATCCCAACTAATTGATGTTTGTCTTTATGATTTTAGACCTATCTACTTGCCCTTTTATCACTTTCAACCATCATATTGGCACACCTAATATACCAAAGCACATAAAAAGAGGTCTAGTTTTTGAAGAAAATGTAACAGGGTATTTCTATTTTTCTTTATAACACTTCTATGACTCAACTTACTGACTAATTGTCATCGGTCAGTGAACTTCACGAGAAAGCAATCAGAGTCCATCATGTGATTCTTAGACGGAAATACGTTTTACTTATTCCCAGAGCATGGACGTAATTACTTACCTTTAATAAGCTGTTTGGAGAGGATGCACCGTGTGAAATAGGTCCTGCCCTCCTTCCATCAAGCTCATAGAGTTGTCCTGCAATGTGACAAGCTTGTGTGACTTTCAATTCTTCAGCCATCATGAGTTGGGTCGAGCAAAGCTGAGTTGTCTAGTCAACAATCACTATATTATTGAAGTTGTGTGGACAAAGATATGGTCGTCAAGTAGAACCAGAAAGAAATAATGATGGTCTCCCATAACATGCCCTAATTGGCTCCTAGTGTTCCCCAATTTATTGTTGTTAAACATAGGGAAAAGAGGTTCCCCGTGAGTATCAATGGATGGCAGTATGTTTTCTAAAGGAAGTGATGCCTGGCAGACATATAGAACAAATACAAGCTTCCATGTTTTACAAGAAAATTACAGCTAGTGAACGTAAATTGATGGAGATCCCAGACCATCTAGGTGCTACTATGTTCCATATCAACGGAACTCCTTAAACACACTGTGCAGACAGCTACAAATGGAGTAACAATTGACTCCCAACAATACTCAAAAAAAAGTAAGTCAACCGAACAACTTTCTACACCAAAGCCATATTAGTAGATACTAGCAGTCTAGCAAAAAGTTTGTAAAGCCCAAGCACTCAGTTTACACTCCAGATGACAAATGACTCCCTTCTTAACTTGGAAGCAGAATGCAGACAGTGCTTAAGACAATTCTACGGATCACACAAACTGAGAGAGTGAGAGAGAGGGTGGGAGGGGATGTGATGGAGAAGGAAATACCATCAGCAAGGGTGAAGCAGATGAAATGAGTGTTCACATCGTCTGTAGCCTGCAGAAAGAATTCACCAGATTGATGCACATAAGACATGAAAAAACATCAAAAAAGAAATATTGACATGTATTTAATATGTCATATACATGGGATGTTAAACCAACAAAATGAGTTATCACTTCAATGGGAAAACTGATATAGAGGAAGTTTGCGAGTTCATAGTCTCACATCCAATCTATTTAACTTCACGTCTTCAAAAAGATTTAACATAAAGCCTGCAAATGTTTTTTTCCATCTTCCATAAATCATATTATAAGAAATTAGAACTATCTTCTGTTCGAAGTTTTTAACAGAGTTTGAACTGAGATTCACACAAAACTCTCAAGCGTTCTCTATATTGGCTACACAATAACAAAAACTACAGCCCTGGTTCTAACATTTCGCAGTTGCAAAAACAGAAACACGCAAATCCACAAAAGTGTGAGCTTTAGGAAGAGTAAACGCGCCAAAGCCTAAGAAGAAGGTTGTTGGTTATCAACAATCTCCAAACCATCAAAACCTCTGGTGTTTGTTTTGCACACAGTTGCCAGGTTTAGAGGTACCAGCCTCCTAACATGGTCAAATTCTCTCATGCTAAACAAGCCAGAGCTTAACAAGAAGGTTGTTGGTCTTCAACAAACTGCAAACCATCAAAATCTCTGGTGTATTACACAAAATTTCCACAGAAGGTTTAGAGGTACCAGCCTCCTATAACACACCCCCAAATACTTTTTTCATGCCTCTTTATTCCACTTATGTCAAGAAAACAAACGAGGCTGTTCTAGCAGCTAACACACAAAGAAACGTCCAGAACTGTGAGCTCCGGAAAATCTAAATGTACGAAAGCTCAAACCAAATGTTGAAAGTTGTTCACCCGCAAACATTCTTTAGATCAATAAAAGCTAAGTTGTTTCTACCACACCAGAAAAGCAACACCAGGCTTGAAGGTACCACCATACTCTTTTCTTTTTTCTGGAAAAAAGGGAAATGGGAAGGAATCAAACCTCACCAAATAGGTGAAAGTTTATGTAGCCAACCAACTGGACTACCACCATACTTGGTTGCATGAATTCTTCTACAGAATGGTGGCTAGACTTGTATGGGTCGGAGTGTTGCCCAGTCAAGAACACTCACGTACAGAAGATGAAAATTGCGGAAATAAGGATGCTAAGATGGATGTGTGGGTTTATTAGGAGAGATAGGATTAGAAATAAAAATATACGGGTCAAGATGGGAGGGGCCTCGGTGGAGGATAAGATGTAGTAAGCGAGGTTGAGATGATTCGGGTATGTGAAAAGGAGATACACAAATGCCCCTATGCAGAGGTGTGAGAGGTTGGTTGTGAATGGTTTCAAGAAAGGTAGAGGTAGGCCCAAGAAGTATTGGAGAGAGGTGATTAGACATGACAAGGCACAACTTCAACTTGCCGAGGACATGACCTTAAATGGAAGGCTATGGAGGACACTAACTAGGGTAGAAGGCTAGCAGGTAGTTGAGTGTTGTCTCACTTATCCTTCATACTGTAGTAATTTTTTTGAGACAATACCAGTAGTCGTAGTATTACTCTTGTAGTTTCTTGTTCTTCTATTTCTATTACTATATGTTGTTTCTTGTACTTCGACTATAGTATTATTTTATTGTAGATAGTGTTCCTTTTCTTCAAAATGCTTTATTATGCTATCTTTAGCATTTTGTCGTGGCTTCTCCACTCTTGTTATTTCTTTTCCTAAAATACTTTGTTATGTTTTTCCTTGAGCCAGGGGTCTATCGAAAACAACTTATATACCCCAAGGTAGGGGTAAGGTCTATGTACACACTACCCTCCCCAAACCCTACTTGATCAGACCCTCCTCCTTTTGATTGTCAGTTCTCTAAATAAAATTATCTTTCTTCTTTTAAAAAAATGTCAAGAGTATCGCCAATAACAACAACAACATACCCAGTGAATTCCCACAAGTGGGGTCTGGGGAGGGTAAATTGTACGCAGACCTTACCACTACCTCGTGGAGGTAGAGAGGTTGTTTCCAAGAGACCCTCGGCCCAAGTGCAACAAATCCAAATAAAAGATGGAGAAAATAGTGAAGAGAAAACAATACAATAATAAACAAAAAGGTGATCGACACAAAAACAACATATGACAATAGATATCAAAATCAAGACTACAGGGTGTGACTACTACTACGACAGACACCAACTACCCTAAACCTTCTAAAGACAACACGACGCTCTACTCCGTACTACCCTTCTATCCTGCGACCGCCACACCTTCCTATCTAAAGTCATGTCCTCGGTAAGACGAAGCTGCGCCATATCCTGGCGCCAAGAGTATCGCCAATACATTGATGAAATATTTATTCTCTGTTTATTTCTAAGAGCACCAAGGAATGATTAAGTACCAAAGGAATCTGTTATCAGTAATTGAAGGCATTAAGGGCAAGCTGAAGGTTCTTGAATATGTTCAGCTTCAGTATTACTTCTGAGAAGCTAATAGTGTTGTGGACTCACTGGATAATGAAGGATTGGAGCTCAAGGGACAGATTTGGTATGATGAATTTGGGCAGCTTTTCAGCAAAACAAAGGCACAAATGGTAATGTGTGCCCATCTCATCTAAAAGCATAAATTGTTAGAGAGAGCATACTTTTATTATTTAGTTATATTCTCAACACACCCCCTCATGTGAGGGCCTGATTTTTTTTCATGGGCCAAGCACGCGGAAATTCTTTTTGATAATGGCGGTGAGATTCGATCAGAGGACCTCTGCCTGCTTTGAAACCATGTGGAATTGTGTGATCATCTCATCTAAAAGCTTAAGCGTTAGAGAGAGGCGCACTTTTATTATTTAATTATATTCTCAACAGATAGCATACAGATGCCTAGTTTCTGGATTAGACATAGATTTAGGATAAGGAGTGTTTATTTGAGATATACAAGAAAAACAGATTTTTCAGTTCTGACCTCAGTTTCACCAGCAGTAACTGCCACTGAATGAGCAACTTCTATTTCCCTGTCGTTTTCAAGGAACAAAGCACGCTGCAAATTTGTACTCGTATGCATTAGCGTTGGATGACTAGATGGATGTGACTGGCCACTAACTGCAATGAAGCCAAAACAAATACCTGCATTGGGTCCATGCTTGAAGTTGATTTAAAGAACTTGTCCAAGAATGATCCCTCGGCTAAATGACAAAAAAAAAACATGTCAAAAATTGGGGGAAAAAAGAAAAGAAAAACTAGGACACCAGAGATGGAAAAAAGAAAACAGCAAAAAGGGCAGAAGAAAAAGATATAGGTAAACATGTAAAAAATAAAACAAAAACTATATCTTCCAAGTTGACAAGAATGTCAATAATAAAAGAGCTTTGTGTAATCACCAGTGTTTTAAAAGGCAGTCTTGAGGCTCGCCTCCGGGCTCGCCCCGGGGAGAGGCACTGGCAAAATGTCTCGGGGCTCACGTGTGGGGCTTAAATCCTGTGAGGCTTACGCCCTAAGCGCCCGGGCATATGCCCCAAACACGCCTAACGCCCAACTCTCGGGGCTCGCCTAACAGTTCTATCCAATTATGTGTCAAATTTCTTGGTCAACATTGTTGATTCTCATAATTCCTCAATAAATGAATGATCCTTAGTACTCCTCATCTATAGAAATAAGAAAGTTGAGAAAACTAATTGCTTATTTACTATTTGAGAATGTCGTGAGGGTGAATATCACTTAACATTTTTTTTACAACACATAGCCAGATTTTACATCTTCACTTGTCATTGGTCTTCATGTTTTTGGTTCCTATACAACAACAACAACAACAACAACATACCCAGTGTATTCCCACAGTGTATATCTCAAAATTATCATATTTTATTGTTTTGTTATTTGAAAGCATTTTTTTTATTCATAAAGGAGTGATGTTTTAATTATAATACTAATAGTTTATTAATTATTTCTTTTTTGAGAGGTAAATTGCATAGTATAGTCATATATTCTAAGAAATTGTGATTCTTTTATTGTTTGGAGTTAAAATGTTAGAGTTGATTTGAATCTCATAATAGCTTTTATATCATTGCATTATTTCTACTTGTAAAATTATGTTAGAAGTTTTATTTTCTATGAGTTTCTTTAATCATGTTTAATTTTTTTTTAAATTACTAATGTATTTCTTTTATATTTTTTGAGTTATTATACTATTTTACTATATTATAAATTAAAAATTAAAGATCCATGGGGTTACGCCCCAACGCCCCGGGGCTTACGCCTCGCCCCGAGCTAAGTAAAACGCCTCGCCTTACGCCCTCGCCTTTTAAAACACTGGTAATCACCATAGTTCAGAGAATGATTCTCAAGATCTCATCTCCACCACCAAAATTCTCAAGATCTCATCTCCGGTCAGGCATTTCTAAAACTATGATACTGGGGGGTGGTCCTCATATTTTTTCTTTTCATACTTCTTTAGATAAGATAGTTTTAGGGGTGCTATATTTTGAGTTTCGTATATACAAAATTTTAAAAAGTTTGCTTAGTTTATTGGGATTCTTAACTATTTTTATCTTATAATTCTTCTTACTTCTTTTCTGCCAAATTTCGAAGTATTTATTCATTAATCTGAATCTAATTCTAATTCGTTTATATCTTGCTTTTCGAATTCTGAGTCTAGTTCATGTAATTCTATTTGATACCATTCTTGGTTTATTAATTCTAAGTCTTCATTATCAAATATCTTTTCCCATATCAGTTTTCTTAGATCTGTTATTTCTATATCTTTAAGCACATATAAAACCAGTATTTTATAATTATAAATTACTTCGTCATGCAAATAGGTAAAGTAAGTAGGTTCTATTTTGTTACTCATGTTCATTTTTCTTATGCTTGCTTTTTGTTGATTAATTCCCTCATACCATAGCATGTTAATAACATCATATTTGTTTATCACCACTAGATTATCTTAACCATATTTTCTCGTTGCTAACACCGTACTTTCCAAGGTACTTTCCCCTCCTAGATAATGTCACTCTGTCTACTCCCCTTACGGCATTCTCTCGCCTTGGTTTCAACCTCTGGACATTATTTTCGGATTGTTTCCCCTGTTTCCTCATGCTAACAACTTGAAACTTATGATCAAAATAATTAGTAAATGATAACAAATATAACTTATTTATACATGCTATGATACTCAGGAATCAACAATTTAGCTATGCATAGTTATGAACAAATATACCTTGCTCTTATCTTGCTCCATATGTGCTTGAAAGCTGTTATCTTATTTCTGGAAATATTTATGTTCACAAGAGAGGGTGTTTTCCGTCTAGAAAGTCTTGCCCTCTTTCTCTTAATGCTATCTATTTATAGGGGTTTTCTAACTAACGTCCTAATCCCCTTTACTATTATTACTTTACACCTATTGCTATACTATTCCTACCTTTTTACAAAAGTCAAAGAATCTTTCTTACTTTACACCTAATCCTAGTGCTAAATTTCAAACAAAACTTTACATCTGTCCTACTTTACTTTACAGCATCGCAAGCAAACAAAATACTTTATTATCTTTTCTTCATCTTTATCTTCCACTAGCTGCTGTCTTCTTCATTTTATCTTCCACTAGCTGCTGTCTTCTTCATCTTTATCTTCCACTAGCTTCTGCCTTTATCTCGAGTCTTCTAGTTTTTCACTCCAGCTGTACTTCTGGAATTACATCGTCTTCTCCTTGGCATTTTGGACATTTATGATCTGGATATTTGTGATTAATTAATTTACAATATCTCGTCATTAGTCCTTCTGAAATAAAATTTTTTCTAATAGCTCTTGTTAATGGCTGTTCTTCTGGTCTTAGTAGACTAAATGCCCACTGTCGTATCTCTTCCATGTCTGCAATACGTTCTTCCCTACATGTTGAATATATCATAGTTTGTTCTCTCGCATAATAACTCCATATAGGGTTTCTGTGCATATAGTTTGTTGATAGTTCCTGTAATATAGTAGCTATCCCAATAAGTCTTTTTCCTGCGTAGAATTCTGGTATTTCTTCTCTAGTAATTTCGTCATGTTCTTCTATTTTTTCTGGTATGATCATATCTCGTGTAAGTCCTATTTTTATCACTTGAATTACTGGCTTGATCTCATCATATAATATCTCGGCCGTAGCTGAATATACTCTGATATAGAATAATGTTCCTTTCGTAATTTTCTTATACTGTATAAATGCTCTGTGTAGTTCTGGTAATGTAGCTATTTCATCTCCTGTACTCGCATATACTGTATGTAGTAGTCCATAATGGTAGCAAGTTGCTACTAGATTTGCACTTGTTTTTGGTTGTGCTATTAGCTTGTTGTACCCTTGTAGACTTTGGGTTATATAATCTTCTTCCGGGTTAGTGGTAGTTTTTGATCTGGGGTTTTTGTTTAAGAATAGTTGGATTTTGTGGATATTGTTTATATATGACTGGGTAATATGGTTATAGGTCTTTTTATTTTGGTTTAGGCTATCTCTATACGTATTTACTTGTGGAGGTATAAATGGAGTTTTTTGGTTTCTTGGAGTATATGGGATTTCAAATAGCTTATTTAGATTTGTGTTGACATATTTTCTCCTTTTGTAGGTGTCCTGCTTGTAGATGCTTCACCTGCATAAATCAAATTATTATGGGTTTTTAGGTGTTTCCCAACGTCACCTTTTAGCTCTGGAATTTTAATGTCTTCCGATCGACATAGTTCCGCATTTTTACCATGCTGCTGGCTAGCTTTGATATGTTGTATTTCTTTATTCAAGTTATCGACTTCTTTGCAGAGAGTCGTCATAACTTTAAGTATATCTTCCATAGTAGTTTTTTCCTCAGTCTGCGTAGCTTTGTCTTGATATGTAATCTGCAATGATGCTCTATTTTTTCTTTATCATATCTGTATTTTAATACTCCTCCGTAACTAATTTCACTCGCATCTGATTCTACTATATAAATAAATTTCTTATTTTCGTCTGGAAAACATAGTTTTGGTAATTTTCTGCATAGTAGTTTTATTTTCTTTATCTGTTCTTGGTCCTTTTCATCAAAGTGATATTCTACATCTTTCTTCAATTTTTTGTGTAATGGCTTTAGATTTTCTGCTAATTTTGGTATATACTCTCTTACTTGATTTACTAGTCCTAAAAATGATTGTAATTTCTTTTTTGTATCTATCTGTTCGTCAGAATTTATTATTTTTTGTACTATGTGTGGCTGCATTTTTATGCCACTTTTATCTATTTCGATTCCTAAGAATTCTATCTGAGTTTTCATTATTTCAGCTTTTTTCTTGCTTAGGCTAATTCCTGAATATGTAACAATGTGTATGAATTTTTCTAGTAGTTTTATATGCTCATCTTGTGTTCTTGAATACAGTAATATATCGTCTATATATACTATACAATTCTCTAATTGGTTAAAATAATTATCCATAAAATGTTGATATCTTCCTGGTGCATTTTTATATCCAAAAGGTAATACATTCCATTCATAAAATCCTTGGGGTACTGTAAATGCTGTTAATTTTTTAGATTCTTCTTCTAGCTTAAGGTGGTAAAAGCCTGATTTACAATCAAACTTACTGAAATAATTATATCCTTGAACTTGTCTTATTTTTAATATCTTATTGGGTATTGGATAATTGTATGTTTTGGTTTTAGCATTTAAATTTCTATAGTCAATAACCATTCTACTTTTTCCTCTTTTTTGTTCACTATGTTTGTTTACTATTAAATGCTGGGCTTGTATGTTTGCTATTACTTTCCTGTATATATTCATTTTCTAATAATTCTTTTATATGCATTTTGAATTCATTTAAATCATCAAAATTATATTTTAAAGGTTTCTGAGTAATTATACTATTTTCATCAATTAGTTCTATTTTTACTTTAGTTTTATGTTTTTCCCATCCTTTTAATGGATTTTCACTGTATAATGGCTCTAATTGTTCTTGGATCAACTTTAATTTATCTATGGAGAATATAATTAACTCTATTTTATGTTCATTTGTTTTTTCATTTTCTAATTTTTTAGTAATTTTTTCATTCCCTTTTATCCATGGGGTAGGTTTTCTAATTTTATTAAGTACTCTTTTAGCTCCTACTTTGTGTTTACATGGCGTTGTAAACCACCAATGTGTTTTTGTTATTATATGTGGATATAATTTTTCTAAAAAAGGCATTCCTAAAAGTATATCTTTATTTGTAAATTCAAAGCTATATATTTCCTCTATAGTTAATATTTTATCCCATATTTGTAATTTTATATTTTTCGCTTTATGGTTTATCATGCTTCCTTCATTATTAAATCATGTTACTACTATTGGTGTAGTTAACTTTTCCCATTTCTCATCTGGCAAACAATTATGCTTACATACATTAGCTTCTGATCTTGTATCTATCATTGGGGTATAATATCTATTATAGTATCCTGCTATTATTATTTTAGCAAGTATGTGGATTTTCATTTTTATCTTATATTGTCCTTTTTATTATTACCTTCTTACCTTTATATGTGATAGTTAACTGTGTATTTTCTAAATTATATGGTTTCATTTCTTCTAGCCATTTTATTCCTAATATAATATTATTATCTCCTTGATATATTTTAAATTTTATTGTCATAGGTATTCCGCCAATGATTAATTCTTTTTCTACTGATTCTTTAAAAGCTGTAAATTCTTTTGGTAAATCTGAGTTTTCCATGTAATTTATTTCTTCTTCTGTTACTAATTCTCTTGTTATATAATTTTCTTCTTGTCCTGTATTTATTATTATAATAAATTTTCTTTGTTCTAATATTCCAGTTATGTAATAATAATTAGGCTCTATTTCTTTGATTGTTACTGAATTTTTTGAGGATTGTGGTGTATCACTATAATTCTTTCTTCTAGATGTACTTATCCTGTCACTTATAATTTCTAAGTTTTCTTCTGCATTTATTTCTTTATAACTATAGTCATTGTTATCTATTACTGAGACTATTTGTTCAAATGGATTTTCTATTTTTATTCTATTGATTTTATTTTTTGCTGTTATTTTATGTTTAGTTGTTAGTACATATAAATTTTTACACCTGGCTGTAAATATTTTACTGCCTGGGGCTAGTTCAATTCCTGTCATTTTCCAATATAATACTAATGATTTATCTATATTATGGTCTTTTATAGGTACTGAATAGTTTGCACTTATTATGAATTTAAATTTTTGGTATATTAAATTTCCTTTTACTGCACTTATTACACTCTTTTCTATAGGTTCAATTATTCTATCATCTGCTAAATATATTTCTATAGGTGTATCTATTCCTTCTCTAAAACATGCTTTTATTAGTATTTCTGTTCCTCCTAGATGTACATATCTTATTGGTTCCTTAGTTTGTATTGCTTGTATTTCTTTATTTATTACCCTCTTATTTATTATAGGAATTCTTGCTTTTCCCTTGGTATATTTACAATCTATTATATGTTCTTTTTGACTTACTATATAGTATTCCTCTTTTTGTCTTCTGAATATATTTTTTAGTTTTGGTAATTTGAATATTTTCTCTACATTTAAATCTAATTCTTTTCCTTTTATTTGTTCAAATATGTTTGCGTCAAATATGACTTTCGTTTCTGAGGATTCTTCATTCATATGTTCTTCTTTATTTATTACTCGTACTTCTTCTTCAGACATTATCTAATTCTTCTTCGTTTTCTGATTCTTCATTTACCTCATTTTCAGATAATTCATATATACTGTCATTATCACTTAGTTCATAGTCTAAATATTCTAATTGCATATATTCTTCATTATTTATTATTATTTCTGCTATTTGTTTTCTTTTAGGATTTCTAGGTAATCTGCAATCTTTAGCTAGATGTCCTAGTTTTCCACAATTGTAACATGTACATTCCGTTATTTTCTTTTTTGGTTTAAATTGTTTTTTACTATTATAATTTCTTACATAGTATTGCCTTCTAGGCCTTTTATTTCTATATTGGGTTTTATACCTTTTAAATTTTCCTACTTTTCTATTCTTTTTGTAATAATTATTTGTACATCCAAACTGAGGTGCTACTTTATCTTTACAACATTGAAAATTCCTTATTATAGATTTTTCCATCTTCATTTTTTCTTTATATTTCTCACATATACCTGAATACCATACTTGTAAAAATTTTACCATAGCTCCTAATGTATCTTGTAATCCTGCATTATTCCAATCTTTTATTATTTTTGTACTAAATGGTTCTGGTAATTTTGTAAAATATAATTTTCTTACTTCCTTTGCTTCTTCTGGCGTATATTTACCTTTATAATAATATTCCCTAAATACACATGTATATTCATCTATATAACACATATTACATATTGCTAATTTTAGCATTAAATTTCTATTAAATTGTTTATCTTTATTTTGTTCTTCTACTTCTGAAGTTGTGCTACCAAATTCACTTCTTATTGCTATTTCATATTTATATAATATATCCATAGATGTAGTTGCATTTTCATTATTTATAGCCTTGTTATTTCTTAATGCCTGTTGATAATCTTCTGATAAATTAAGTAACCATAGTTTTACTGTTCCTAAGAATGTTCGTTCTATGTATCCTGGTGTATCTGCTATACTTATTTTGTTATCTACCAATTGTTTTGCTATATTACCTATCCATAGTTGTATTGTTTTATTTATATCCGCTACACAATCTAATTCTAAGAAATTATTACTTGGATTAGTTAATTTTGGAGTCCATTTTCTATTTAATCTTTTATCCCATAAGGTGTTTTCTCTATCGGATTCTCTATAGCTAACCGTATAATATGTTGGATTTAATATTTTTGGGTTTTTTACTCCTGATGTACTAGCTTCTTGTTCTTTTTCTTTATCTCCTGCATTTATTTCAATATCTTCGTCTATTTTTTCTATACTTGCTATCATTTCTGTATAAGTTTCACTTGTTTCCGAATCTTCTTCTATTTGGTTATCATTTATCTCATCTATACCTATTTCTTCATTAATTGGTTCTTCTATTTGCAATTTTTCTTTGAAACTTTCTATTTCTGTTCATAATTTTGTCTCAATTTCTTTTTCTTTTTGTTTTGCCTCATATAATTCTTTTAATCTTTTTACTTCTTTTTCTAAAGCTACTATCCTTTCATTTTTTACTTCTTCAATTTGTTGTATTTCTTGTTTCGCCTGTTGTTTAATAATAGTTATTTCCTTCTTTCTATCTATTTCTTCATTTTCTTTAGCTACCCTTACCATTGCTGTTAGACTATCTTCTAATCTTAAAGATTCCTTTTCTAGCATTAGACTTAAATTATCTCCTATTTTTTTATACCGTCTTCCTAAATTTGAAAATATGATTTTTATTTTTAATCCGTCTTGATTTTCATATGTTTTTTCATCTATAGCAAATTCTTCTTTATTCATTTATAGGTTATGTTGTAATTTATATTCTAGACTATCTATTTGTAGTTGTAGGTAAAATATTGTTTTTCTTTGTGCTTTTAGAGATTCTTTGCAAACTCCTGCAATCATGTTGTAGTTAAGTCTACTTTGTCTATATTCTAATTCTTGTCTTTTCTCTGTGATTATTTTATTAAGTTCTTGTCTATATTCGTTATTATTGTTCATTTTCTTTAAGATGTTTATATTTTAAATATTTAACATATTTATATTCTATCCTAGATATATGCTCTATTAATTTCTGTAATTTTTTATTATCCGTTCTTGTGACACTAAGTTCTTTATAAACTGGATACAATTTTTCTAATTTTCGCTTTGATTTTCTTATCTTTCTTTTAATATTTTTTAATTCATCCATAGCTCTGATACCAAACTGGGGGTAGTCCTCATATTTTTTCTTTTCATACTTCTTTAGATAAGATAGTTTTAGGGGTGCTATATTTTGAGTTTCGTATATACAAAATTTTAAAAAGTTTGCTTAGTTTATTGGGATTCTTAACTATTTTTATCTTATAATTCTTCTTACTTCTTTTCTGCCAAATTTCGAAGTATTTATTCATTAAGCATGACAATCAAGCTCTTAACAGAGTAATATACGACTTGTGCAACTATCCAGTTATGATACTACCAGAAACTCATAAGTACTCCCACCTCTAACATTACATATTTAATGCAAAGTGTAGAAACCTACATGATGAGAACCAGTTCATGAGATATATATATATAGAACATCAATGACTTACTAAGTTTTATCTGAGAGGTGATATTCCCGATAGCATGAAGAAGGCCAATTGTTCCGCATGCATTTCCCACTGTTTGTTTCATGAAGTAAACTGTACTACTGGGATCCTGCACCTGCCAGAAACCTCTCAAGAATAGTTATAGAATATGAAGCCAAATATAAGGGATAAATGTAGAAACACTCAAATGCTCCAACGCAACTCGGTCAAATAAATAGAGAAGGAACAGATAATCAAGTATATCAGGACAAATGAAATATCCAAATATTAGGAGATATTTAAAAGGGACCAAAAAAAGATGTTGTAGTGATGACTGATTTATGTGACTGATGTAAATATAAATTAAAGTTTCTGTACCTGTCAAAATAAAAAAAGTTCCTGTTTCAACCAAGTATATATGACCTTCCATTGTCTATTAAAACTCATTAAGCAAACAACCTGTCCAAAGGAAAGCTTAGACACACTGGTAGGGTTTCACGACAGCAGCCAATAAAGATAAAGCCAGAGTTCAACGAACTGAAGAATGTGTACACAGCAGGAAAGTAAGCAAAAAGGAACAAACGAAATAATAGATCCAAGACAGAGAAAGGATTTTGGCAACTGATAGCAAGGACACCAAGCACTGGCAACTGCAAACCCGACTACCCCATTCAAAGAAAAAAGAGAAAGAGGAAAAAGGGAACTTCCTAGGATTAGTGATGGACAAAGTTTTACATCAAGAACTGCATAATAGTAAAGCAGGAACAATGACATTTTAAGTAATTGTCCAGCATCGACTAACTGCACACCCAAAAAAAGGGGGAGACTAAATGGCATAATTTGCCTAACAGAATTAAGTTAGCATTCATCAATAAGAAGATAAAAATCTAAGGTTGGAAGCAAAGAACTAAAGAACATGTGTAGTTTATAAAGAAATGGTCATCCAATTCACCTTTGTTTCGCTGTCTTGCTTTATTCTCTCTTCTTCACTCTGCACACATGTGGCAGAAAATTAATTAGCCAACTAGGATCATTGACATATACCAGCTAACATCAAACCAAAACAACAACAAACCTGTGATGTGAGAGGATAGAGAAGTAAAACAGCAAGCACTGGCTTTGGCACCATCTCCAGAAGTTCTTCATCTAACCCATAAACATCACAGCACTCTGCCTCGTTCGGTTGAACACCAAGACCCCAAAGAAACTGCTCGATAAAAAAGCACATAAATTAGGAACTTCATTAATTTTTTCGTTGCTACTTTCATGTATATGATTTTCCTCCTCCTTCAGTCTCTCATGTTCTTTTTCTTTTATAACCATGGTGTCCGAGCCAGCTTTCTTGCAGCTCGACTAATTCCACGGAATACCTGTCACTAGCAATAGGTACCAGGTAACTCTATCCACCAATGCTAGGACAGATGGGAAGAAATCACCTAGTATTTTTTTTTCTCAGCTTCTCGTGGTCTAATGAACAATTTATATAAATTTTGACCAAACGCTTCTCAACCTAGTTAAGAAATACCATCTCGTTTTTCTTTCACATACTAAAGCTAAACTCATCAAATCTAATTCACCATCAAAAAGAGCATTCACCGCTTCATGGCATAGTGGAAAAACATACTTGGTTGATTGAGTTGGCAGATAGAAATCAGCTCTCAGCCAATATTTAGGTCTACTTTCAAAAAAACATCAATCCCCTCGATCCCATTTTATACGACTTGACTATTTTCAAGTACAAAACTTTGTGACTTTGTAACTTTTAAGCTAAGTTGCACGGACTCTCACTTCCGATGCTGCACCCGTGTCAAATTCTCCAAAAATACACTACTTTTGGAGAATCTGACACGCACCCATTGACATTTTCGAAGAGTCCGAGCAACATAACTGTTAAGTATCTAAATCTTAGTTTTAAACAATTAAGTAATGTCCGATAAAATTAGCCTAGTTTGACCAGAGTAAGTCCAAACCGATCATGATTTCGGGATAGTAGGTTGTTAAATTCATTCCAGATATAGCTGATTCAGAAGACGATAAATACTATATGAGATTATTTGAAATGCCAAAACTTGAGTAACCACAAACCGAAGAGTATATAAATGAAAATAGAACAGATGAAAAACGAGCGAAGGTACCTGATTCATGACATCAGGGTTAGCCTCAAGAGGAAGCCATCTCTTAGACCCACTACTTTCCGCCATTGATTCTTTTCCTCTTTCTTTAGCAATTTAGACCTCTATTTTATTTTACTCTCTCTCAACCTGCATCCTTGTGCCCTTCCCCCTTTTATATATAGTTATGGGAAGGGCTTTATCATCTTCCATTTTTCCTGCACCCTGGTGTCTTTCTTTTTACTAGTAACTTTCAAAAATACCAACTAATACAAATTTAATCAACACTTTTTATATTAATTATATAATTTAGCATATAAATATAAATAGAGTAATTTTAATATATAAATATAATTTTATAAAATCTCGATATATAAATACAAATCAGTAAAACTCAGCATACAAAATACAAATTTGTTTTGTATATCTTGTAGAATCTTGGCATACAAGTACAAATATAATTGAGTGTTGCATTGAGAGAAAGGCATACAAAAATAAATATCAATAGTTTTAAAACCTTTACTGCAAATTGTAATTGAATTAAACTGTTGGTTTGAAGCGTAATTAGGCATGAATATTTTATATGTTATTTAATTTATTTATTTATTCCTTTTTTGTCCAATAACATGGGGGTGTAAATAATCACTAGGAAATGCTTCAACATAACTTGTTACAATTTAAATAAAAAGAAAATAATTTTATAAAAAATTATATTTTAGTTTCGATGTTTTACATGTACAAATAAAGATCTTGGAGAAATTTGACGTAAGATTGTATAGACTACAAAATTAATTGACCAATATTATGAACATTTAGAGTTGAATTTATTTTTATTTTTTTAAAGAATTTAAATCACTCAAGGGTGTTTTATAATGCTAAACATTTAGCAAGCAGTTAACAAGGGATACTTTTGTAGGAACTCATTTGATTGTTTCAAATATATTTCTCTTTAAACAACATTACCATCAAAAGAGCATGTTGGTTACTCCTATTTATGGAAAATTTTATTTGGTTACACCAAACTTCAAATAGCAAATTTTTGTATGTACGTTAACTGTTACTAAAAGAATTTTGAGATCTACACTTCATCTATCTTTATTTTTCAATTTAATCATTTGATATTCGAAATCATCTAGCATTATTAATCCGGATTCGTATCAAATAGACCCACCAAATAGGTTGACGCATTCCCTACCAAGAAATACTTCAATCTGTTTTTATGTTTGCCTTTTCTCTATTGGGATGTGGTTAGAAAAGTACTAAAGGCCAATCACGACACGAGTATGAAAAAAAATAGATTAAAAAATTAGGAAATATCTAAACATTGCAGTTGTCAATTTAATGACCATAGTTTGTTGAAATGTTATTTAGTGTGAGGCACTCTGAGCCAGTATGTTACTTGTACCGCTAAAAGAGATGGAAGGTTCAGCTCTTGATGCGCTGAACTGATCAACGAATTTATTTTACTCACTTATATCACCACAAGCATTGCGTTTATACAAGGAAAGAAAAATAGTTTCATGATCTATAATAAGTAGTATCAATCATATTACTTCGATAATACTGAAATTTTGATCAACTATCGATGATCACTTGTTTCCTGTAACATAAGACAGTCGAAGGAAGCTATGCAAAACGAATCTTAAGCATTTAACCAAGAAAGGTTATCCTGAATGCAGTAGTTTTAACTCTCACTGCAGAAGATCAGCCTGTTTAAACATACATGCATCTTACCTCAACTTTTTTTCATTCAGTAATGCAGACCAAACTTCACAACAAGTTCATTGCTTGAGGTAGAGCCTTGGACCTTATACATCTTTCATTTTAACTAAGGCCTTAGCCCTTACCCTGTGCAAGTAGTGTTACCTGCCTAGCATAAAGGGGAAAGCGTACATCATATGCAACTTTGCCCTTATACTTCTGCAAATACTGATTCCACATTTCAAACCCCGAAAGAGCAACTTTGTCATTGCGCCAAGTCTTGTTTTTACATCTTTCACAAGCTAACATGTAAAAACCATTTCTGAATTCTACCATTCTTGATATCCATATATCTCTTCATAAGAAGGTACTAGACTTAAACTCGATGAACCCATTGCTCCAGGCGAAGCTGCTTTAAAGGAGGACCAAGATTTGGCTTAGTCCTCTGGGGGCACCGCCATTTTCCTGTTGTCTCCAAAGCACTAGGATTCAAGTTGGTTGTTTCTGCAAGTGCCTTTCTTGTCAAACCATGTTTGTGGCAGTTTGATGCAACAGTGATTCCACTTAAAGGAGACTGAACTGCAGCAGGCCTTGGCAAAGGACTTTCCTTGTGCACTTGGATATTTCTGCCCTTTCTGGTTGATCTAAAACCATTCTCTCGTAAGTCATTTATATGATTTTCTTTGTCCATGATTTCCTCAGCTTGCTTTTTGGATGACTTCAGACTTAACACACTCGTCTCTGAACTATTTCTAGATTGCACATCTTCAGCAGGGTCAACACTATCTTCAGATTTCGAGCTGTTCTCTGCAGAATCCTTCCTGTGAATTGGATGTCTGTATAATTTTTCACCTTCGCAACTTGAATGATTAATGATAGAGGATACTTTGCAGCTGGATTCTTCAGGGAACATGGTCTCCAAATCTTCTCCAGTGGTTTTACTGTCTTCGATTACCACGTCATTGTATCTTGGTGAACTGCATTTGCTATTCTGCATTGTCTTGTAATATGGAGTATGTCGAAAAATCCTTTCAGGAGACATTTCATTGGATACTCCTGTGTTCTTTGTGCCATCAGCCTCCTCCTGATCCTTCGAAGTAAAGGAAAAATCACTAAGGGTACTTATGACAATATGGTAAGGTAGAACCTCTATTGTGTAGCTGAAGTATTAGTTACCTTCTTTGCATGATAGAAACAATTGTATAACTAGCAGAATCAGAGATAAGATGGTTTATATGCATAAGTAGCTTTCAGCCAACATAATACCTCTAACCAACCAAAGCCCAAAAGATTCAATAAGTCTACATCTAAAGCGTGATTACATGAAAAATTGATGATGAAAATGAGAGAGAAGGGAAGTTGAAGTGTAAAACCAAGTAGATCACGAGTACCTTTGAGGCAGATCGATGTTGATACTTGTCATCGTGGATAATAGCAGTTCCTAATGAATTCCTCAAATTCTGAGGTTTGCCACTGCCACTATACTCATTCATATACATTTTGTCGTTTAATTCTTTCTCATGATCAGGAAGTATGAAATCTTGAATAGTATCCACGTTTGGAGATTCATAAACATAGCTAGAGAACCAGTTCCCGATGTCTGGGGGCTCTGATAATGACCATAGAGGAAAATGAAGATTAGCATTAACAAAAGCTACCATTGCCTGCTTAAAAAAAATGGGAACTCTTATATTAAGAGGTGAAAGGATCACACTTACCTGAAGCAAGTGAAATGTCATCTGAAGAGTCCACATCCTAAAAGACACGAGAACAAAAATTCATGGTTAGGAAGAGAACACAGGAGAAACCATCCAAATTAACCTAGTGCTACACTGGGTGCCAAAAAGGGAATTCACTAGTACATGACTTGATGTTTGTCAATCCATACAAGATTCTGCAATTTTTCCCCACACAAAGTTGCACGTCTACTTCCAATGAGCTATTTTCGAGATTTATATAGGGAACATGATAATGAAACCAGTAGGAGTAACCAGAGAAAATTGGACTATTCTTATCCAAATCCACCACCAAGAGGAGCACTTTATAATAGATTGACTCGGATTCCAATCAAAAGTTTGCACACTAGAAACTGAAACAACAAAAAGTAACTTGCCTGACCTACCCATTTGTTATCTGCAGCAGACTTTGTGTGCTGCACAATGCCATTTGAAGCCACAACGACACCAGAAGACAAACTATTGCTTTTCTCATTGGTTCGATTTTCAGCAGAATTATCTTCCTCCTTGTTGTTGCTGTCAGCTTCCTCCTTGTTGTTGCTGTCAGCTTTACATCCTCTGGAGCTAGTATCCTCATTGAAACCGATGTCAATTGATTCAGGGACTCTAAAATCATCACTATCAGCCAATAGGGGAGTTTCAGGCACACAACTTGAGAAACAGTCGTTGGTATCTAAAGGCTCTGATAGCACTGTCATAGGGACAGAAAGTTAGCTTCCTATGAATTTGATATGAGCAATTTTGATGTGCAAATATAAGGGGAAAAGATGAACTGGAATCCTTATTTTGTGGTCTAGTTTCATCGGCATATATAGGATTCTAAATTTATTACTTCCTTTTCTAAGATACCTGAAAACTATATAAGCAATACTTATAATATGTAGAAGAGCCTAACTTACCAGAAGAAAATGGGATATTATCTGAAGCTCTCCAAACCTGCGAAACAACTACTAAAGTTATAATACTAATCTTAGAAAGTGATATTCAGTAACAATTACAACTTTTAAAGCTCTTAATAACTACTCCCTCCATTTCATTTTGTTTGTATGGTTTTGACTTGGCACGGAATTTAACAAACTAAAGAAGACTTTTGAATTGTATGGTCTTCAGCTAAAGATATGTCGAATGTACCCAAATATCCTTTAATCTTGTTAAACATTGTCATGTGGAAAGTTGACATTAAAGAGTTCCAAGAAAGGGAAAGAGGCATTCTTTTTTAAGCAAAAGATAAGGAAAGTAAGACAGAGAAATTGAAACAAAGGGAGTATCAGGTTAAATTTAAGAAGCAGATACAAAAATCTCTTTAATGTTGAGACTCTAATGCAAGGGTTTTTGAGTATAATCAAATCTTATGATCACAAGGAACTGCATAGCTTAACAGATGTAATAATATCCCTGCAGCTTAAACTTTTTAACTAGGAAAATGAATTTTTCCTTCTTTTTTTCCCTTACTCATGAGGGTGTTGATTCAATTCAACAAAATCTATTTTTCTTTCCACAAATTTAAATGAAAGGGGAAAAATCTAAAGGTAAGGTTTAAGGGATAAGCCCTGAAGTTCAACTACCTTAGTTGGAAGTTCTACATCTCCTTGTGAAGCTACAATCTCACCACAATGCAAAGAATCATCTTTCTTTCTTTTTCTGCCATCTCCAGAATCGATATTTCTAGAACCATCACAATCTTGAAAATCATCAATCGGCGATTCATATGCATAGCTCGAGAACCAATTTCCAATATGAGGAGGCTCTATTTGTTAAAACGAGAAAAAAAAAACCACAATTAGAAAAACAATAGATGGAACCTTCTAGATGACTTTTGGATAAATTATGTATACCAGAAGGAATCGACAGTGAGTCTACATAATCCAACACCTGCAATTCAGAAATTGCTCATTCAGTGAGAATTTCCATTTCCTTTTTGTTAGCAGATAAAAAATGTTAACCTAGTGTTTGGTCATAGATGTTGAAAATTTATCTTCAAATATTAGTTTGGCCATGAAATTTGATTTCCCAAAAACCCGCTCTTGGATTTTTGGGACGTCACTCACAAAACTTCAATTTTTTTCCAAGTAAAATACATGTTTAAGCATAACTTCAAAATCTATGACCAAAGGGGAGCTAAAAAGCTTCCAGCATTACCTGCTTTGACATCTGGCTAGAGGCTACAAAAATAACCAACTCTATTATCAAAGAAATAGGAACAAGGACGACAATTCAAAATTGATGTTTGAAAATGTGAAAAGAGAAGCTGTGAGAATTACAGTTAAAATTTCAGATCTAGATAGTCTACAATGGCGCGTGTTTTAAATTTTCAAATTCGTTATTTCCCGGGATAAATTTTTCATCTGCCTGAAAATGTTCAACTTTTGAAATTTCCACATTTCTCCTGTATTATCCACTTAGTTGCACAACTGGTCCACTAGTGTACCTTTATTACACTTTTATGCTCATACAATGATACAAACACCACTTCGCCGTTCTAGTTTGATTTTAGTATCAAAATGGTACCTAGCTTTGAAAAATAAGTAACAAGTGGTATTCTTCAATGCAAGTATTAAAATCATCATCGCATGTTCTTAATTATTTTTTTGGCTTAGCCATGCTCTTAATTAAATGTAAGTCAAAGACGATTGTACTTAGTAAACATAATTAGCACACTAAAGGAGGCATTTAGCTATGCAACTTTACTTGGGTCTTTGTACTTTACGCAAAAGATTTTTGGCTTTATAATAAGGTCAATTTATTAAGATTAAGATATTTGAATTTGAATTTGAATTTATAATTAGATATGAAAATATTATATTACGATCTGAATACTAAATAATTAAAAATATTTAATTTTCCAATATTTGAATATATAAAAATCATCTTTCTATAAAATTTAATAAATATAAGATTTAAATAAAATATTAATCTATTCAATATCAACAAAATTCTTTTCAAAAATTATACAGTGGGTGATAGTGCTACTGACTAAGGTGATGGTTGTGGTTATCGACTGAGATGGTGGTTGCTGGTAGTATTGGCTAATAATAGTGATTGAGGGTTGTAGTTGGCGATGGTAGCTAACAAAATTGATTAATAGTGGCGATTAATGGTGTGATGGTGCATGGTTGATAGTAAAGTTAATGATGGTGGTGATTGATACTGATAGTTGATGATATTCGTCATCAAGGATTACTTGAATACTACTGCATAGGAAGTTTCTTTTATCCACCGTTCCCCAAACTTTGATTTACAATCCAAAATTCCTTCATTTATTAATAATATATTATCATTTTTAGCTTCATTTTCTCTCTATAATTTATTTAGTCCCTTCTTGTACAGTCATCTGATAAAGTTTCATCAAATAGCATTACTAAAAAAAACAGTATTTCAGACCACAAAAAAATATACTTTCAATGGAAATCAAAAATTTCCGACCTCCAGAGATCGAAAGTAATTTTGACCCTTTTCCTTATAAATTATGAACGTGAAGTCGGAGAAGGATGATTGTCGGGAAGAAGTGGGTGCTGCATTTGAGTGAGGCGAGCACACCGTGTGCTAGGAATGAAAAGGATACATTCTAAAGGATGAGTATTGAGCTTTGGAAGGAGCTTAACTACCAATTTTTTATATATATATTAAAGCAGTTAATGGTAATTATGGATAATTAACGCAAAATAGAATCAATAACCTAAAGAATAAACAGACAAACTTTGACGGTTAAATTGTATTATAACGTGAAAATTTCATTATATTTTGGACTAATATAAGTAAAATCAATTTGAATAAAAGATTTATAACGATGCTATTGAGTGCATTACTGATTTTGGTTATATACATATTGCTTCTCATTCAGTCGAAATTACTTACTTCCTCAGTTTATTTTTACTAGTTCATTATGTATTAAAAATAAATATTTATTTTTACTTATCTAATATAGAAATTAAGAGATAAAATTGGTTGGAGTTTGTCTACTTATGTCGATTAGTTTTATTCTTTTCATGTCATTCCGCATTAAAAAAGAGAGTAAATATTTTTCACTGCATATTAAATATATTATTCAAAGAAGAATATAAGTTTGACCATAGATTTCAAATATTTTTTACTTTATTTATCAATAGTGAACTTGATCGCGCTTCGCGCGGTTATATAAAATATCTTATTAAAATTTATAAAATATTTAAAAAAAAATATTGAATGTTAAATATTCTAAAAAAAGTCTCATTAGGTATTTATTTTGGATCCTTTATATAAGAATTAAGTTTTATGATTTTATCCAAAGATAAAAAATATATCTTGTATTTACATCAAATAGATTAATACAAAACATATTAAAAATATGAAAATTAACATATTCAATAAATATATATACATAGATTTAAAAAGTGAGACGATAAAAAAAGCAAATAATAAAGTAGAATATAATTTTCATATTCAATAAATACACAAATATTAAAAAGTGAAACGGTAAAAAAATAATACTACTATATAATTCTAAGAAAGAAATTTAGTAGACATGTTTGGAAAATCTCAAATAAGTGTTATCTTTTTATTTTTATGATACATTATTTTTTCCTTCTATTTACAGTATTATTATTGAGTACTTTTTGAAACCTAATAAATAAAATGCAAATTAAGATGGATACGTTATTTAATATTTGAACCTATTTTAAATAGATTATAAGAGAAAAGGAAAGATGTATCATACTTTTATTCAAGTTTTTCGGAAGAAAAATAAAGAAATCTCTTTTTTTTTCTTTTTTTGTATTGCAGGAAAAATATATGGGCATTTCATGTTTTATATTGATATTTTTCATATTTTTTATTTGTTTATAAATCTTGTTTATGTATCCGGTACTCCAATCAAAATATATTTTTTATTCATGCAATCTAAAATAAATAAAATAAAAATATCAATAATTTGCTCATAACTATTTAAATTAATTAACGGTTACACTGTATTACATAGAATTTTTTTCATCTTCTATATTTCATACATTCTTCTTAAATGTCATACATAAATCATAATATAGATTTACTCCAAAATAATTAAAAAATATTTTAATTTTGCATCATTAAAAAATAAATACATAACATACAATTATTCTTTTACGCATAAGTGTCTTTTTTTATTGCAACACTAAATGCACAAATTAAAAATTCTACAATTGAGAATTGACATAAAATTTAATATTTAAAAATAACAAAAACATATAAACATACATAATTGAATATAATAATCTTAACACCTTATACATGCAATAATTGAAAGAAATTTAGATAAAAAGTTAATGTGATAAAATCTTAAACTCACTTGAAATATACCTTTCAATTATTCATTAAATATATTTTATTATTTTTATATGGAGAAATAACATAATAGTAAAAAAATGAAAAAATAGAGAAAAGTATTAAATAAGAAAATTAAGCTAAGTTGCTAACATAGAAATCCCAACAAGTTGGGTGAAGAAAATAAAAATATTTTTTTTTTCTCTTTCACTTTTTAATTGTTCTTTATTTACTTCACTCTTTTTCTATAGGCTTTAATCTGTCATATCATTGAACAAAATCGTTTTTCTCCTCTTAATCAATCTTTATGATAATTTTAAAAATTTATATATTATACCATTTTTATAATTAGTCTATAAAAAATGAACTAAAGAGAGGTTATCATTTGAGTAGTATTATTATGACAACAAAGTACTTAAAAATCTGTATTTCATACATAACACTCCACAAAAGAAAACGTATAGTATAAAATGAACGGCTTACAAAAGACACAAGATTAAATTACACTACTATCAAAATTATCTCAATATTAATTGTCATAATATTTTTCTTGATCATACTTGCTTCGAGGTTGATAATACATAAAAAAATTAAACTTAAAAAAGTGCAACAAAATACATAAAAATGAAAGGAAAAAAATACAAAATATTTCTTGCCTTCATATACTCCTTTACAGTTACATATTAAGTTACAAGATTTTCTCGATCATACTTATTTGAAGGATGATAATATATGTATAAAGAAATGCTAAAAATTAAGAAAGCGTGATAAAATACATAAATATGAAAAAATACTTGAGAACAAAATATTTCTTGCCTTCACAAGCCAAAGTAATGAAGAAGAGAAATCACAAGATTTTCTCGATCGTACATATTAGAAGGATGATAATATATGTGTAAAGAAATGCTAAAAATTAAGAACATGATAAAGTATATAAATATGAAAAAAAATACTCGGAAAAAAAATATTTCTTGCCTTGACAAGCCAAAGTAATGAAGAAGAGAAAAGATAATCTTGAATGAAAGCTTCCATGAAACAAAATATGGGTTTATATAGGCAAAATAAAGGAATACCATAAGTTATTATAAACCTATAAATTAAATTATGGGGGTTATGGACATGAAAATTATGAGAATTATGAGTAGTTATTTCTTATAAAAAATGCATTAAAGAAAAAAAAAACTTAACTTTAATAAGACCAAAAAAAGAAAAAAATAAATTTCTTGAACAAAGAAAGGTGACACTCTTCTTTTGCCTAACTTTAATATATATATATATATATATATAAATTAGTAAAAATGAGAAAATAACTAAATAAAATTATTATAAAAGAAGACTATTTTTTAAATAACACATAAATAAATAAAATAAGACAATACTAAAATATTGAGAAAAAAAGATAATTAAATCTCTTGTCATCCTTTTATTATTGTTCTTCTTTATTGTATAATCAATGCACAACTAAAAATTAAATGACTTGAACCTTTCAAATTTTATAATAAAGAATAGGAATAAGTAGAGTAGTAAATTTTGAA
>QJPP01000793.1:600000-782362 GCA_003996215.1 Jaltomata sinuosa
ATTGTTTGATTGCTAAGAAACGAATCCAAATCTCAATCTAATCAACACCCAATCGACAGTGAGACAAAGCTATAATTGAGGAGACTATAATGATGATCAACATCAACTGTTTGATGAATGTTCCTAAGTCTCTTTACTGCTACTACAATTCTTGTCACCTTTCTTATTGAAATGGATGTATTATATCTTTCACCCACCTCCATTATTGTCATCTTTTGCTGCTATTCCGTCCTTTTATTGCATTTGACGTCGTCTTTTCATCAACCCCCTTCTTTGTTTCAACGACCATGATCTTCCCCCTTAAACCTCTCATTGGATCTCAGCCGCAGATCCACTGTCTCTCTTCCTCATGGACCCTGCTACCTCTCGCCCTGCTGTAGTCATCGATAATGGAACCGGGTATGCTTTCTTGTTTTGGTTCTTTATCTGCTCACCAAGTGCTTGATGAATTTCCTCAATGATATAACTTGTTATTCCTCTATGTTTCAGCTATACTAAATTTGGGTTTGCTGGAAATGTTGAGCCAAGTTTCATTTTACCGACGGTGGTTGCCGTTAACGAGTCATTTGTGAACCAGACCCGAGCCACGACTAAGAGCAGCAACTGGCTAGCCCAGCATAGTGCAGGGGTTATGGCGGATCTGGATTTCTTTATTGGGGAAGAGGCATTGACTAGATCTAAATCTAGTAACACTTATAATCTTAGCTATCCTATTAAACATGGTCAGGTTGATAACTGGGACGCCATGGAGCGTTTCTGGCAGCAGTGTATATTTAATTACCTTCGTTGTGACCCTGAGGATCACTATTTTCTATTGACTGAGAGCCCCATGACTGCACCAGAAAGTCGAGAATATACCGGTGAGATTATGTTTGAGACTTTCAATATACCGGGGCTTTATATTGCTGTTCAGCCGGTGCTTGCTTTGGCAGCTGGGTACACAACATCTAAGGTTGGTAGTCTATGTGTTCGAAAGTTTCTTCTATTGATAGGTTTAGTATATATTTCCTCATAATACTTTGGTTGCAGGACACCTTATCCAACATAAAAAACCTTGTTCTATAAGCTTATATCTTTTTCAAGTAATTTGGATCTTTTAATTTCTATAAGAAGGTGCTGTTTGTGTTGAAGGTGATAAACTGGATCTTTATTTGTACATTAGGAGCTTTATTTGAAAAGAGTAAAATATGTGCAGCTGTATGTGTGCTTTATTACCATAAGTTTGTTCCACCTCCCAAAAAAGATCACAAGTTCATTATGTTTCTGAAATTTAGACTTATTTTTCTTAGCTAAAGTGTAGCTTGATAAAAGAGTAAGTGCGCCAGAGCAGGAAACTCTCTCTTCTTTCTTAGGGGAGATTGGTTTTATGGCCAATGACAAATATTATTTTGCTTATATTGTCATTTTCATACGAGTCGGTAAATAAAACACAAGAGATCTTTGTAGGTAGGTCATTTGCTTTTATTCAAATTGTAATTTCATAGACTCATATGAAATCATTTCCTCCTTTATTAGTCATAGCAATTGTTGCCTTGTAGGTGCCAATTTGCTTTGGTCAGTTAAATAAAATAAGAGCATGATTTTGTATAATTGAAATATAGTATGGCAACTCTTGTAGTGTTTGCACTTTATCCGGAAAATGATACAATTTAGTCCATTGGTAGGCTGATCTTCGCTTTACATACAAACATTATTGATTAGGTATGATACAGAATGTTATAGATTCTGACTTAAGTCGACAATTACCGAATATCTCTACCTCTAGTATTGGATGGAGTGTAGAGGCCAAGATAGATGGTTATCTCTTACTTTCAGTATGTGTGTTTGCATGTTGTTAGCCTCATTTAGTGCAAGTACAATCAGAGTGGTAAGATAGAGCTCATCAACCATGCAACTATGAAGTATATGTACAAATGTAAGAGTGAATAGTGGATATGTGTTGTATCATCTAACACATATAATTCCCTTTTAAATAGAGTTGTTTTTGGTGTATCAGAAAAGATCCATGCCAAGGTCCTACTCATCCGTGAGGGTGCTAAAATGCAGATGAGACTTACTTATATTTAAGAAAATAGCCGTAGAGTGCAGTGCACCATGTTTTTTTTATTTTGCTTTTTCTGGCATATTATCCAGTTAACTTATTTTCATGGAATTTAGGTCATTCGCTTTTGGATAACTAGAAGTTATGCCTGCTCTTAAATGTTCGTCAGGAGAGTGGGCAAGAACTTTAAAAGCAAGTTCTATATGCTATTTTATACCATACACTATATGGAAACAATTATTTTTTTGACAAAGAAAATATTAAGTGTAGCAACAGGGCTTCGAACACAGGACTTTATGGAAACAATTAAAAACCCATGAATCGAGAAATGGAGGAAGGGATAACAAAAGAACTAGAAAAAAAAGAGAAGAGAACATATGGAGACTTAAGAGCTTCTGGTCAGCACAATCTTGGTGCTGTTTAATTAATAAAATTTTGCCTTTCTGTCAAAAGTATTACCGAGCAATGCTGGTAGGCAGGAAGTGACCAATCGATCTTTGGGGAAACTTGAGGAACAGAAGAAAAGGAACTAAAGGAAAGTGAAAAAAGAAAAAAGAGAAGAAAAGAGTACATTTATGGGATGGGGAAACAGAGAGAGGGAGAAGCAAGAAAGAAGGGAAAAAATTCAGGATATATTTCTGGTAAGATGACTAATGCCAAAATATAAGCCCTGGTCAAGTTCAAGGAAAAGGTAAAGGTAGTGAAAGAGTCCAACTATCTTTTATTAGGGGTATCGTTGGTTTGATTCGTCCGGTTCGTTTCAGAAATCTATATCATATCAATTTTTCAGTTATTCTCTACCCTCCCCAGACCCCACTTTGTGGGAATATACTGGGTATGTTGTTGTTGTATCTATTTTTCGGTTATTCTGTTGTGTATAACTAAAATTAGACTTTTCGAAACCGTCCCAAAGATCTCAATTTCTCTTTGGCACCGGTACGATACGGTTTATTTTCGGTATTTTATTTTTAAAACGTCAAGTAAGAGTTACCTTATCAAAAAAAAATGTCAAGTAAGAGTCACAATGTTATTAGATTGTCTCTGTTATGTAAAGTAATAATGAGCTCTAATGTTGAGTACAATTTTTACTACAAGAGCTTGTACATATGCAATGCTCTAGCAAGTTTTTGATTTATAGGACAAAGATTACAATAATGCAAGATATGCACTCCCAAGACACTCTTTACCCAAAAGAAAATATTGTTCCACCTTAAAACAATTATTGAGTTGCTAACTGAAAGTTTGCAGTTCAAAAGACATTAAATCTAGAAAAAGAACACGTAGCAGTACTAGACTTTTTGGAAAAGAAATATAGACTTGATAGTTTATTCAGAAATCACAAAAAAAAAAAAAAAGAGGAGGGAAAAACATACCTTGGTGGCTTGCTGCTAATGATTGCCGGAGCAATTTTAATAGTAGAAGAGTATGTTTGAGTGTTACTTGTAGCAATTTCCATCCGAATCCATCCCCTGGCCCAAGGCAAAACATTATAATGTTTCATTATTTTAACATTTAATGTATAAAATACATTTTATTACATATAAATTTATTCATTTTGGTATTTTTTCTAAGTCTCTTATACGAAATAAAAAACCTACTCTAATTATTCTGTACGGTTATATTTTTATATCGAAACCTACAGTTTTAAACTAATAATTAGTTCGGTAAGGTTTGGTTCTGTTGGTTTTCAGAGAAGCACTGATACCCCTATCTTTTGTAGTAAAAGGATCTGCTTGTGTGGTCGGAATCATTACTTTTTCCATGAGATGTTATTGTGATTTTTTAGCCAAAAATGCTACATATATTAGAATGGAAAAGAATTCCCATAATATCATAACCAGAAATGAGTTTTGCAAAGAGCTCCTAGGGAGGGGTGAAAAAAAAGGGCCACAATCAATATTAGCATTATAACATGCTAGCAATCTTGTCTGGCATTGTGAGTTATTCTTTACAGATAGGGATGGAGAAGAATTCCTAAGATAATGTCACAATTGGAACCTGAAAAGGATATAGTAGTAATCATCATCTTACTTTGAGGCCTATCATTGAAGAACCATCGTATAAAGGCCCTAGCAAGCTTGTATCACATCTTCAGTTAGACCCTAGAGATTCTGTTGTTGTTACATCCATTACTTGCTTGTTTAATACGTATATATTTATTTTTCGTCTTCTTCCTGACTGGCCTTTTCTTAGATCTGCATAAAATTTCTTGATATATTAATCAGATATTTCTTTTCCTTTTTTAGTGTGAGATGACTGGAGTTGTAGTGGATGTTGGAGATGGTGCTACTCATGTTGTACCTGTTGCTGACGGTTATGTTATTGGGAGCAGCATTAAGTCAATCCCCATTGCTGGAAGAGATGTTACACTCTTCATTCAACAGCTCATGAGGGTCTGTACACATCTCTCAGAATGAAAGAAAAAATGTGTTGTTCTCTTCATTCAACTCCTCCCCTAATTTGTTTCTATCTAGCAGTCAAATAGAACTTATTAAAAAAAAGAATCAATTCAGACGAATGAAATAGAATTCTGATATCCTGCCATTTGGTGTCTCCTTGTTCTTGTTATGGTAAAACAAATTGGAGTTCAAAGAGGATCCAAGAAATTGAAAATACAAGATTATTTAATTAAAAAAAAGATGTGGAAAACTATATAGTAATTGCACCCTCTAGAAATGACTACGCTCTTTAACTGTAGAAGGGGGAAATATATTCCATTGTGTGCAAGCTCCTCTAGTTGTGGTGATTAAGGTGAGAGTGGCAATACCTAGGTTCAATATTTTGTTCATTACGTGATGAGATCTCAGTTATTTCATCAGAAAAAAGTTGTTCTTTACGTGAGGACAGGATATCTGTTCTCTTTTTATTTCCTCTTTGTACACATTCTAGGTAATGAATCAGATCATTCTTTGCCCGAAAGATATAACTGAGGTCTTACAGCATTGTTCTTTTTTGCAAGTGCAAAATTTAAGTTTGGGAGAGTGCCTTGTTAGTTGCTGCCACAAGTGTCATCTTGGAAAATTTGTTGAAAAAGCATCCTTCGTTAGCAGTTCCTAATTGATTATCTATTGCTAAACGTACAACATATTTTCATTTTTATTAATGGCAGTACCACTACATTGGTTGATCACGCTATGAATCTGCTTTTATTGCTTTAGAATTTTGATTCCAAAATCGGGTTTGTCTAGTGTTTCCTCATGTGCTTCACTCGTGGGATTTCATTCTAAAGCTTGCACAATTGACTTTATCGGGTATCAGCTTCAATCTGATCTATTTGATTCAATGTAGGAAAGGGGGGAGCACGTTCCACCTGAGGATTCCTTTGAAGTAGCCCGGAAAGTGAAGGAAATGTATTGTTACACTTGTTCAGACATTGTCAAGGTATGATTCGATCATAACATTGTCTAGTATACAGCTAGCAGAAAGGGGGGAAAGAACCTTGAATTATAGGAATAATAAAAGTTCTTTGTGATAATCCCTACTCTGCTTGTTATTCTTCCATCCTGCTCTTGAGTTGAAGAATCTGTTCTACGTAGCTAAGTCTGGCACCGGCACCGGTACCGGAGTCATCTTCCGCTGCCTGACCGGAAACCGGGACGGAACCGGTACTGGTAGTACCGGGAAGTTCTACCCTTTTTGTCCCGGACCGGTACCTACCGGGACCGGACCGGTATACCGGGTCCCGCTCTCTTTTTTAAATTTTTTTTATTTTAAATTAAAATTTGATTATTTATAATTGAAAAGGTTTCAAAATATATAAGTTATTTTATATTTCTTTTAACTTAATAAATTAGACTTTTTTTAGAGTTTAAATTTTAAACTCTAAAAGTTTAAATTTCAAATTTTAAACTCTTAAAAACTTTTCAAACTCTTAAGTCTTAAGTCTTAAAAGTTTAAATTTAAATTTTTAAACTATAACTAACTTAATAACTTACTTAAGTTTGAAACTTTTTAAACTATATCAAACTTTTATTTTTTAAACTTATTAAATTTCAAATTGTAACTTAAGTTTGAAACATTTAAAAATTGAAATATATAAAAAAGACTTGTATTAAATTGAAGACAATAATTAAAAAAATTTAAGGCGAATTGCCTATAATTTTATTCATAAAAATTAAATAATACAAATTTGTATTACAAATATTAGAAGATGACCTAATCTACGCAGCCACCTTCTAGGAAGGGTTCTGTTTGAATTAGGCCTCGAACTATCATACTAATATTTGAATCCTTGAAAATAGTCTTGACGTAGAGTTTCTAACAATTCTCTGGCAACATTTTCTGGAAGTGGTTGTTGTGCTTGATCCTCCAATGCATCCATGCTGTCTTCACTAGAATTTATCAAAATATTATCTATATCATATTCAAATTGGACAGGTAAACTAGGACGCCCATAATTCCTTCGCTCGACATTGATCCAATCTCTAAACAATACCGATATCTCCAAGCTGTCTGATGCTAATGAATACCTATGCTCCCCAATTTGATATCTTGCTGCACTAAAAGCGCCCTTCGAAGCTACTGAAGATGCTTGAATAGCTAGCAAATCTCGAACCATCGGTTGAAGTTTTGGAAATGACTTGCCGCGAGTCTTCCACCATTCCAAAAGTTGAGGTTTGCCTTGTGCATCCTTAATGCTTTCCATTCCCTGATTAAGATATTCATCAAAATAATTCCTTTCATTAGAAGTAAGACCAAGATAATTTTTCATCATATCATCAATATCTTCATTTGAATATCTACGCCTAGAACTTGAAAGTTCTACATTACGTACTTCATCATTTATTCTAATAGAATTATACAAGTCATACAATTTTCTAGCTTCAATTTTTATGCTATCTTTAACATCGGACAAACTAGGTATTTTGTCCTCTTCGGCAACTTCGTCACCTTGGATACTTTGCTGATATATAATCTCTAAAATATCTAAATTTGAATATATTCTTTCAACCATTCGTGCTGCACCTATTTCTTTGTAAGTTGGGTTTAATAAACAAGCAGTTAAATAAATTTGAGGAATAGGAATAAAATATTTTCTAAATTTTTTAATCATTGCATTAATAGAATCTTTAAATCGTGAAATATTTTTGTATTGAAAAAATTTATTAGAAATAGCACATATATTTGGTAAAACTGAACAAATAGTTGGATAATAAAGTCCAGATATTTGTTTTGTAGCTAAATAAAAAACTTTTAAAATTTTTTAAGTTCATATACTTCATTTCAATTAGTGTCAGTAATTCTATAATCATTATCTGAATTGTGAGCATTCCAAACCATTTGTAAAGGCTTTCTATATTCATAGGCAACTTCAAGCATTTCATATAAAGAATTTCATCTAGTAGACACTGTTTTTGGAATTTTTCTAGGGGGGAGTTCTAATTCACGACACCGATTTTCAAACTCTACACGTCTAGACTTTATTTGACATTTAAAAATAAAATGGCATTCAACTTCACATTTTATACAACCATTATTATACATTGCTATACCATCTCTAACAATTAAATTATATATGTGTGTAGCACACCTAATATGAAAACCGTCATTATAAATAGGGCAAATTGTCGGTTTTAGTTTATTAACAGCATTTGTATTATTAGAAGCATTATCAAGAGTGACACTAATTACTTTATTACAAATTCCATAAAATTGTAAAACATCTATAATAGTTTGAGCTATGTAACTACCGGTTTTCAGCATTTCACAACATTTATAACCTAAAATTCTTTTTTGCATGTTCCAATTTTCATCAATTCAATGACCAGTAATAGTGAAATAATCGTTACCATTAGGACTACGACCCATATCAGAAGTGATAGTCATTCTACAAGTATTATAGTTAAATAAACAACGAAGATATTGTACATGTTATCCTTGATAATCAAAAACAGCTTTTTTAATAGTATTTCTTGAAACACCTGTGAAAGAAGGATTATACACTATTTGAATATAATGAACAAAACCGGGATTTTCAGCAAAACTAAAAGGCAAGCCACAAAGAACAATCATTTTAGCTAATTCTTCAAGATCTCTTTCTCTACTATAACTGCGATGTGACTAGGGCCAGAAACATTAGAAGGGTTTAACTGTGTTTGGATCATGTTAGAGGCCCCTACTCCTACAGATGCATCGGGAAGGGGAGTACCATATTTTTTTGCATCGGCTATAGCCTGAGCTTGCAAAAATTCATTTTTACAACATCCCATTAAATGATTTCTTAAATGTCCCGTCCCACCCAACTTTCCCGTAGTTTTATGATTCAAAATATATTTACATATTTTACAAATAGCTTGAGTTTTATCCTCACTTTGAGTCATAAATTGCCACACAACAGATTCTTTAGGACGTTCAGCCTTTGGCTTAGCCCTAGTAGGATGTACAGGGGGAGTGGGAGCGGGAGCGGGAGCAGGAGTGGGACTAGTAGCCGTAGGCGGCTCTGTTTCATCATCATCATAAGTATCATTACCATCATATTCATTATCATATTCTACTTCATCTAGTTCTTCATTAAAATTACCAAACCTTGTCTGTAAAGATTCATGATCTAATTGAGTATTGCTATCAATATTAAAAGGAGTTTCATCATGATGTGTAAAATCATCCGTATTTATTCTTAATTGATGCTGTTGTCTAGTTTTAGATTTGGATTTAGAAGAACTACCGACTTTAGTTTTTCCGGTTACTGCATTAGTCAACCTACCAAAAAGTATTTTTTTACCTTGGCCGACATTTTTATCACCAGATTTCTTATTAAAAATATTAAAAGTAAGCAAATAAATAAATACAAAAATTAAATGCAAAAAAATAAATAAGTAAAGAGATGAAAGTAGGAACGAATGTACCAAATGTCTGTGTAAAAACAGACGTGTATAACCAAAAGCCGAAATTGATAGATGAAACTTGAAGCTTGAAAATTGCTCCAAAATAATCCAACAAACAATTTAATAGAGACTATTAGAGAATAGAGAGTAGAAGACTAGAAGATTGAGAGTTGAGAGAGTATATGAAGAAGAAGAAATTTTGTGTAGTAAATAATGAAGGGGTGGGGGGTTTTATAGTTAAAATTTAGGACTAAAATGTATTTTTAAAAACTTTGGGGTATTAAAAAAAGTTTGGGGGGTAGGAGGGTGTTTTGGCTCAAATAGCCGTTGGGTGGGGCCCACTGGCCGTTGCCAACGGCTACTTAATTAAAAAAAAAAAAAAAAATTCGAAAATTGGTTTCCCGCCCGGATCGAACCGGACCGTACCGGACCGGGACGATCCGGTAAATTTCTCCCTTCCGTCCCGTTACCCCTACCGGCCAGCGCCTTCACCGGACGGAACCGGATTCCACCGACTGGAACCGGGCCGGTAACGGACCGGGACGGACTGGAACCGGTACCGGCACCTCCCGGTTCCGTTGCCAGTCTTATACGTAGCTGAGAATGAGAGCAACTAATTTTATCAAGATTTAACTGCTTATCATCATCCTCTTACTTCTGAGAATGAAATTAGCAACTGTGGATCACTTGTGATTTGTTTTGTTCCCGCAAATGATTTCAGGAGTTTAATAAGTATGACAAAGAGCCAGGGAAGTACATAAAACATTGGAGAGGTACAAAACCAAAGACAGGAGCACCTTATTCATGTGATGTTGGCTATGAACGATTTCTTGGCCCTGAGGTCTGCTCTGTGCTTCAAGTCTCTGATCTATGATAATTTCGAGTTCCAAGGTCTTCTTGCAGCTTGTTTCAAGCTGACAAATCATGTTGCCCTACATATTTACAGATGTACACCTCAGATACTGCTGATTTTCTGCATTGCAGAGTGAACTCTAAAAGCTCCAATAATCAAGAGTCATAACAAAATAAGAAAACAAAGATTGTAGAGGTGATGCATTATTGCTAGGTTGGGTGAACACCTTTCTGATTTAAAAGCTTGTTTTTGCAGGTTTTCTTCAATCCCGAAATATATAACAGTGATTTTACAACTCCTTTACCTGATGTGATAGACAAATGTATTCAGTCTGCACCTATAGACACGAGAAGAGCTTTATATAAGGTAAAGTTATTTTGTTGATTAACTATGTAAGATTTCCATTAATCAAGTGATCCAGCATTTTGTGACCAGTAGAAAAGTTTCCTTATATGGTTGAGCTAAAAGTCATGATCTTGATATCATGCTCTTTGAAATTTTCCTTTGAATGTGTATGTGATATTATGCTCTTGTTAACTACCAGAATATTGTTTTATCTGGAGGATCCACCATGTTCAAAGACTTCCATAGAAGATTGCAACGAGATATCAAGAAGATTGTGGATGCCCGTGTGCTTGCATCAGATGCTCGGTTAGGTGGAAACCTAAAAGTAAGCATCTGTGCTTTAATTTATATCTAAATTAACTGATGAATGAATCTTTGGTCTCTGGTACTTAAAGATGCTCGCCTACTGAAAAAATATTCACTCAGGCACAACCAGTTGAAGTGAATGTGGTCAGCCATCCTATTCAGAAATATGCCGTTTGGTTTGGAGGATCTGTACTTGCTTCTACTCCTGAATTTTTTGCAGTAAGTTAATCATTTGGTTTCTCTTACTTGAGGTCTTATAACCATAACTGAAGTTGCTCTTTGTAAATGGCTGGTATGCAAAGTCTGACCTTTTTAGTTGTTTCCTTATATCAGGCTTGCCATACCAAGGCTGAATATGAGGAATATGGAGCTAGCATATGTCGCACAAACCCTGTATTTAAGGGAATGTACTGATACTAACTACAATTGCAGTGAAGGCATTTCTCATTGTCATGTTCTCCTCCCAAAGCCCTGCTCCTTGCCCTACTTCTCAGCTTCGGTTTGAAATCCTACATCTATGAGAACTGTGTACGTTAACAGGTTATTGGAGGCAGCGCGTTGTAGATTTCAATCATTGAACTGTGAGAAAACAAGATTCTTGTATTCTTTTCATAGGGAGCAAATATGTTCTGCGCATGCAGGATATGGTTGTCCCCTTGGCAGGGCCGGTTGGCACTTCAATGGCAGATAAGTTTCACCGAACAATTGAACATTACCTGAGCTGAATGTCATTTTCGGAGTGTTCAGTTGAGTCTTAGGGTTACAAGTATACTTAGTTTAAAAGGAAAGGTAATCGTCATACGATTTGGTCTAGTAGTCCTTTTAGCTTGTTGTGGTGATTAGAGGATTGTAGGATCATTTATATTCCTTTTTTTTTTTGGCTTTAATTGAAATTTCTGAATGTTATAGCTACACTTCTACATTATTCTCACTGTTGGGGAACCCTCTTTATTCTTTTCCAGGAATAGTGAATCCTAAATTGGAGTTTGTCCGGCTAGAGATAAATCTTTATTATGTGTTTGCTTTTGGTTAGATTTTGCATTTCGTTTACTGCATAATTTCCCACTTGTAGGACTACTGGCCAAACTGGGTATGTTGAGGTTGTTTACTACATAATTTCATGTGGAATATTTGTTGCTGTTTATATTTCTGGAACTTAAACAGAATTACAATTGAGTTTCCATTGGCAGTGGCAGAAAAATTGCATTGTTACATCACTATTATTAACTTTTCATTCTTTAAAATCAATATGGTAGTCTAAGGTAGAAGAGGCATCCACGAGACACTTTGGAAGAAGCACCTATCTTTACGTGTCTCTTTTCACAAAAAGACAGATTGAGAAATAGTATATATCTAGGAAGTAGGAAAGTAATTTTCTGACCACATTGGGTTTATAGCTTTTCATATAGTAATTGATTATTTTGCATTGAACATTCTTGGTCATAGTGTTGGAGGGAATTAAAAATGTCACCTTGAATCTCATTCCAAGCTAATTAAAAAAACATCTGCCCAGGAACCTCTTCTCCACACACATGTTCCTTTGACAATACTATTCGCCACGGTAACTGGACACGACAAGAGTCCACGTCGGAAACCTCGATTCTCCAGATTCTGTTGGTCGTGGTTAATGGAAATTAAAATTATTGGTACCCTATGTTTATGAATGTTAAAGTTGGGGTCCATGGGATTGGCATAATACTTAAACATGTCCTTTAACTTGACTTCAACTGACATCTATATCTTCCAACTTTGAGTGTGCACAAGTAAGCACTTAAATTTGTATAAAGTTGAAACAAATAGACACACTTCCTACGTGGCAATTCGCGTGAGACGCCACATAGCACGCATGTGTCTACTTGTTTAACTTTATACAAGTTTAAGTGCATACTCGTGCACACCTAAAGTTGGAAGGCATAGATGTCAACTGAGGCCAAATTAACGGGTACATTTATGTATTTTTCCATTTGGGATTTGCACACGACCATAGAGAGTTACAAGTTGTGTAAGACCATTCTTTTTATTTGCTTAAGTTTTGGAGAACGAAGTTATTTGATACTTGTGATGGTAGATAATGGTATTATCTAGTGCTAATCAAGGCGCGTAGAAGCTGCCCCCGATGTCGTCCTTATAAAAGAAGAATTAAAGATTAACACCTCAATATTCGACCATATGTGTCGTGTAATGTTTCAAGTCTTGAGTTATCTGTTCCCATATACTCGAAGGACACTCGATGAATGATTTGTGTTTTGGATTCTTGTACGTCGGAGGAAAATGTCTTAAAAAACTCGTTTTCGTAGTTGGTTATATAATTTATATGATGTATTTCTCTATAGTGAAGAGTTTGGTGACCTATAATTATATTAAATATATCATTAAGCCTAAATAGTTAAATCAAAATTGTATATATTTTGCTTTAGAATTTTACGACATCGGTGTGTTTTACTCTTATTTAAATAGTCATTTTTAGAATATATAAAAATTATAGAAAGTACGTTTTGGGTTATGTTTAGATAAAAGTATCTCAGCTCACGCCTCCGTCTTTTAAAACACTGCACATAGGATGGTAGATTATGTATATGGTTATGGTGGGGGGCAGCCTAATTTTTCAGCCACAAACCATTGGAAGTAGTTGGGTGGAAGCATTTTTCCAGCAAACAAGTATGGTCTCTTGAAGTCACTGTCTCCAACTATTTTGATGTGTTATGCCGAGGTTAAATCTGCCTAGCCATTATAATTTTAATCAGATTGCTAGTGGTGTTTTAACTGCCTGTCTTTTCTTATTTTGTTTAGCTTTTAAACTTTATGTTGATGACAGGTTTTTTTTCTTCTCTTTTTTTTGGTGCAATTGATGATAGGATAGGGTGGTTTTAGTGCACTAAGCTCTCGCTATGTATGGAGTTTCAGAAAGGGCTGGATCATAAAAGATCTATTGTAGGCAGTCTTATTCAGCATTTTTGTAAGAGGCTGTTACCACAATTCGGATTCGTAACCTTTCGATGACATAACAATAACTTTACCAGTTACGTCAAGACTTTCTTTCAAATGATGATAGGTTTTGTTAAAATGTCACAGGAGAGCCCAAACAAGAAATACTTCATCCGATCTTTTTAATTTATCGTTTAAATGTGCCTATTAAGAAAAATTATTTAACAGCATTATTTATAAGAAAAAACTACATGGCATAACAAATCTAAGTCCTTAATTATGAATCATAAAATAATACTTAAAAATAATTATTATCCACAACAAAAATATCAATATTTATAGTGGGCCAATCAGTTATATTCCAAATACATTTGGAGGAGCATTAAACTCCTAATATTACTCCTAATTTCTCTCCACTTCTTTTTGAATTCAACCTCTTTTCTTACTTTCCCAAAATCTCGCTATTATCCTCATTACAATTTTCTTCACTATTTCAACCTCTTTCTTTCTCAAAATTGTATCGATTTCATTACGTTTTTCCTTATCTTCCATTGTTGTATTCGATTTACAGTTGTTAGTAGGGGTGGAGGTCTGCTTTATCTATAATGAATTTTTTGAATGATGGGATGACAAGATTCGAAGGAGTCGCCAAGATTTATTGTTTTTGCAACTGAAAATGGTACGTCATTGTTGATATGAACACTAAAAGAACAGAAATTATCAAAAGTGAGGTAAATCAAGTGTCCCGAGTTCTAAATACATTCAGAGTTTCATTTTCAAATTTACAATGACAGTTTTCAATTTGTTTTCCCAGATCTATGTTCTAAATACATTCGGAGTTTCATTTGTATTTTTGTATTTATTTCGTTATTTTTCCTTCACTCTTCAATTGCATTTGTATAGTGGAAGAGTTGTATATCTATCAATATGTACTTAGGTATTTTGATTTTGATTTTCAATTGTAATATACAAATGCAAATGTAAATTATATTTAGTGGAAGATTTATATATGTATCAATATGTATTTTGGTTTTCAATTGTAATATACAAATGTAAATGCAAATTGTATATATTTAGTGGAAGAGTTGTATATATACACATACAATTGTTCAATATGTATTTGTCTTACAAATTCAAAGGTGTAATATACAAGTTTCAAATTTAATATGCAAAATATGCAAATACAACTTAATATAAATGTATCTGCATGAGTATGTCATACACAAATACAACTGAAGTATGTCATATACAAATCGATTCCTCTCTCGCCTCTCTCCTTTATTTCAATACTGAAATTTAACTTAAAAAATGATCTTCCAATTAAGAAAATTTTACTTATCATTAAAAACCAGAATTTTGATGAAGAAATATGAATTTTCGAATAACATTTTTCTCTTGTTTGATTTTTTTTCTTTCAAGTTACTTGTTTGGAAATGGAACCTTCATTAAAAAAAATTCTTTTTTAACTGAATCTTCATTAAAGATGTAATCTTCATTTTTTTTCAGATCACACGCGTGATATTAGTAGAGATTAGGACTCATTAAAGATTTTTTTTCTTTTTTATAAAATAAGAGGACAATTGGCACAATATTAGTTTTTCATTAATAATTATAAATATTTTATATACCTTTAATCATTAATTTGATTTTGGTTTACTTATTTCACATACTCTATAACACTTTTAAATTTTATTTCTTAAAAAATATGTCCAAATCCAACACTCTAAATTGTCTATCAAATTAATTACTTGGGTGAATAATTTTTAATAAATAATTACTATTTTTAAACATATTTTTTTATTTATTATCATCTATAGCAATATAGCAATACTATCACTACAAAAAATGACGACTGCTCGCCATGATTTTTTAGTCACGGTTAGAACCGTGATAAAATTAATAAAATCTATATTGTGTATTAAAAAATTGCACTATGTACTATGTATTATGCCAATATATTATAAATAAATTACAAGTGTCTTAAAAAAATTCATTTGATTAAAATTATTAAGATACCAATAAAATCTACACTATGTATTAAAAGTGAATTATGCATGTAATATAGATGTATTATAAGTGTCTTAAAATATATTATGCTTGTTTGATAAAAAATTTGCACTATGTATTAAAAGTGAATTATGCATGCAATAAGATGTATTATAAGTGTCTTAAAATGTATTATATTTGTTTGATAAGAAATATGCACTATGTATTATAAGTGAATTACGCATGCAATATATATATATATATAGATGTATTATAAGTGTCTTAAAATGTATTATGTTTGTTTGGTAAGAAATATGCACTATGTTTTAAAAGTGAATTATGCATGAAATATAGATGTATTACAAGTGTCGTAAAATGTATTATGCTTGTTTGATTAGATTTCTCCACTATGTATTAAAAGTGAATTATGCAGGAAACAAAATTATTACAATTGTCGTTTATATTTAATACAAATAAGCTCAATAAAATTATTTTAGTAAAATAAATTCTAATTAAATATTTTTTTAAAGGAAATGTCAAGTCAACATAGGTTAAGTAAAATGATACGGAGGTATATTGAGAGGAATATTCAAGCATTGGAAGGTGAAAATAATATCAAGTCAAAATAAATAAGTGAAACTCCACATTCAGTAGAATTATATTAGATAAAATGATGTACAGAGAATATAATTGACCATGTCGAAATAAAATAAGAAACACATCAAATTACTACTACTAACTTTCAATCCCAAGAATTGTTAAAAATTGCCCAAAGTTGACCCTCCCTCCCAAAATACTTGTTAAGTTTTATTTTCGATAATCAAATTGTATGAAATTTAATTAATATTTTAAGATTTTTTATTATATAAATATAAAAATTTTATAAATTTACTATCAAAAAATAAAATGTGATTTTTTGATATGTGACAATTATTTTAAGACCGGAAAAGTATAACTTTTGGCTGTGGATAGTGGCTCGTGAGCATAGATTCCTGGCAACTGCTATACTAATAAATCACCACAATATAACATAGGGATGTTGGGTGAGTAAGAATAGGAAAGACAAAAATGAAAGAAGGATATTAGGAGAGCAAGAATAGCATGAGTATTGTGGACTGTTAGACAGCTATTTTAATTTAAAATATTTGCTATAGATGATTAAAAAAATTATTGCAAAGATGATAAATATTTTTTAAATATAGGATATTTATGTAAGTTTTTCTCGTCTATATGTGGTGTGGTGTATTGTCAAATTTTTATTTTCTTTGCTAAGATATTCATCTACTCTTCAATGACTTACCCCTTTGATTTTTAAAGGGTTCTCCATTTAATTTTTAATTGTATATTACTTTTGTGAATATTAGACATGTAAAGTGGAGTAACCTTTACAATTATGCAACCTAAGCATACTAAAGCTTCAGAATAGTGTTGAAAAATAATAGAAAATTCAGATACATTCATCTCGTGATAATAGAGAGAAGTTTATTGATTTCTAATGTTCAGTTGAAATAGTTATCTCATGTGTCCATTATTTTACTACTATTAATTTATCATTAGATAGTTATAAATCAAAAAATTAAATCAAATAGATGATTTTATTTTATTTTAAAAAGTTAAAAACTAACTAAATTAATTTGATTTTAATTTTAATAAGAAATTAATCCAAATCAAACTATGAACCCCATAATTATCTGATTGGATAACTTACAAATTATGTTCGACGTCATAATTTTAAAGTTACGAATAGAAATACAAAAAAAAACATTTCATAATTGTGGCATACATATCAACATGATCTCATAATATACTAAATGTTACTTCATTAAACTTATTTATTAGCATATTCGATGTTTTTGCTTTTCTCGATGGAAGGTCAAGTAACAAAAATGTTACTCTCTCCGTTTCATTTATGTGACACCCTTTTCTTTTTAGTCCATCCCAAAAAGAATGTTACTTTACTATAATTAAAAATATTTTAGCTTTAATTTTTTTTTTTTACCCTTAATGAAATGATCTACAATCACACAAATATCTAAGTTATTTTAGACCACAAATTTCAAAAGTCTTTTTTTTTTAAATACTAGGCCAAGTCAAAGGGTGTCACATAAAGTAGAATGGAGGGAGTATATTTTTTGTACATTCTTATGGATCAGATTAGCCTTTCTGGTGAGTATCCTTAATTCTCTCACCTCTTGAACCTATTGTTCGTATAATCATAGTATCAGTTTGATTTTCATATTCAATAAAACATTACACGCTACGATTAGAAGCCCCTTTACTTTACTAGATTGAAAAAGGCTAGTGCGCAATGGCTGATAAAAGGTCAACACCTTTTTAGGAGTCAATTTGACCTTGTCCTTTTCCTCTTATTAGTCAGATAGGTTTGAAACCCTATAAAAGGGGCTATTTCACAATCTGTCGCGACCCAACCTACCGGGCCGTGCGGGTGCCTACTCTATGCACCTAGATAGATGAACCCTTACCACCTGTCCAACAGGTAAATACGAAAAAACTCAAGTATAACCATAAAATCCTCCCTTTTGATTCATAAAAACCTTTACAACCTTTTATTCAGGAAAATCTCTTTAAGAAGAATACAATAAAACAGTTTTACGACTTAAATCACCCTCCCTAGGACCTAGTCTAAAACAGGTACAAGAGCTACTACAGGAATAATACAAGAAAAGTAAGATGACACAGCTTCCACCATGAAACAAGAGTAGAAGCTGCTGAAGATTGCCGTCGTCATGTACCTATAAAACATCATTAACCATGCAACCAGACTATACCAAAAAGGTATAGCAAGAGAAGAATCAGTATAAACACACATACTAGTAGGCATCATCGGTCGACCCGAATCCACTCATACCATCATATAAGAAAAATCAGGGAGAGCATGAAATTAACCAATATAGTCCCATCCTCTAACATTCACCTTTATCCAGACCCACTATCAACACCCATCTACTTATGGATCCTGCCTTAACCCTTCCTATTCCTTCTGCTGCTAACTCCCTCACTCGGGACTCTGCACCCTGGCTCTTAGGACTTTGCGAGTCACACTAACCTTAGACTTTTCAAGTCACCTCACACTAGTCCAATCCTAGTCCAGACCCGGACTACCTTCCCCTTACCCAGTCAACCACTATGACTCAACAATCCGGGGTGAACCCCACTACCTAGTGATGTAGACCACGCCCGTCGTTCTAGTCAACCCCTATGGCTATACACCCAGAAACAACCCAGTAACTGTCAATCTAGACCCACTACCCCCATGGTACTACTCACAAGTATCCGGACCTCTCAAGGATCCCTGAATGAATCTCCCTATGATAAGACCAGCTAGTCACACAACGCCAGACTCTCGGTCATTCCCCTAGCTTATCAACCACATGCAATCCATTTTTTAACCATGATCAACAATCAAGACAACAATAAACATTTTCATTCCACATAGCCCGACCCACTCTGGGATCCTCCTAACAACACCTAAGTATTAAACATGCAATCCTGGTCTACCCTAAGACCAACCTCACATTTACATAAATCACCCGGTCTTTCATGGACCATAAGCAGAATTCATAATTCAAGAATACAACCTGGTTCAGTTATGGAACCATAAAAAAAATACAGTGATGCAATTAAAATAACCCGTACCAGGCATGGTACCCGAGCCAACCATTAGAAATTCCCATATCAGGCGTGGTACCCGAGCCAACCGTTAGTAATTCCCGTACTAGGCATGGTACCCGAGTCAACCGTTAGTATATCTGTACCAGGCGTGGTACCCGAGCCCACCGAATGTCATAACAAGTCCAATCAATTGCAACCAATGATATACTTAAAAAGCCAACAAGCAAACAAAAGTTTATTTCACAAGACTGATTACCGGACCACTAGACATTCACAATTCATTTCATAAACATGCGACTCATACACTACTATGAAATAGTACGTGAACACATAATGCATATTAGAAATCAATAACCATCACTTACCCTTACCCCGGGTACGTAATGCAACCTTGGGTCCCGTCCGAAGACCAAACCCACGTTCACCCCTCTTTAACACACATTTAGTAGATACATTGATTCCTGAACTCCTATTTAGATAGTACAATATGGGGAAAAATGCCCCTTAGCCTTAGCAATTCAACTACTCTTTACTAGTATATTCATTTTCCCGAATTCTTATCTAGGATTTCCCTTTTTACCTAGCCATTTAGTTACCCGAGCATATCTGGTTCCCCAAACCTTCTCGATATCCCAGTCCCTGAATTCTATCATTTTCCCATACCTAAATAAACATGTACATCCTGAAACACGACAACACAATAATCCTTTCCAACCAAATCCTAGTTCACACATAACCAACACCACACTCCACCAGACTCTGTGCCCAAAGGCCTAAGCATGGATTCCCCTTTTCAACTATACAATAAGTATAAAAATGTAAATACATCAATCTACTCGATAAGAAAACCTAGCCTACCTGGATGCCGAGCAATTGCACGATGCAATTTTTTGGCTCCGTGAAGGCGTTTTCTATCCGATGACAAGCTCAAATATTGTGGTTTCAAGTCCCTTCAGTCAAAATCCCTCCTCCTCATGGCTCCCAAGCCTTGGAGGAGTCTTGGAGGGTTTTTGGAGAAACCCTCGTATGTTTTCCAACTAAGGAGGAGAAGTCTTTTATTAATTTCACATTCTGAGGCTACTGCCTCCCGTCATTCCTCTATGGCGGATGGCCATCCGCTATAGCGCTACCTCTATTGCGAAATAAATACTGCTATAGCGGAGTGACGTCAGCCCTGACCAAATCTCAAAATTGTAAATTTTCTGCCACGTCAACCCCGCTTAATATAAAACATTTTTAAATTGTTCTTGAAACTTTGCGATATCGTGATTTCTGAAATAATGATGGATCCAGTCATTACAACATATACCAATTTATCCATCATTCATCCCCAAATAATTCCGAGATAACAAGATGAGGAGGACTTGCCCGGGACCCTTACGGTCCTAAGTAACTGCATATTTACCAACCTACACAAAATACTAAACCTTTTCTTAATTAGTCGTACCAACTCAAAGAAAAAGATTTTTTTAATGACCCTTGGGTGGGTCAGGGGCTGAGCAACACCCCCAGGCCTTAACATAAATAAAAACAAATCAGAAAATACAAAGAGGGGGACATAAACCTTACCTTCGATCCTATGGTGGTTCATAAGTCAGCTAGCCTACTAAGGCCGGCCAACTCATCCCTTATACTAGAAAAGAAACCTAGAAACTATGCACCTACGAGATGACTCCTCTCAATACAAAGTATCTAGGAAAGCAATAAATAAGGGAGACTCTGCCCTTACAAAGTAAGAAGAAAATCAAAATAAACTAAGACTTTCTTCAAAAAAGCTATAACTAAAAAGAAATAGCCTAGCCAAAGAAAATTTAGTAACACCAAAAGAATACAAGTGATATCTAGCCACCCCAGGGGAAAAAAATATTACCCGTGACTTTCTTAAGTACCCAAGAAATCTAGGGCCTCGTGTCATGTCGGAGTGAAAGAATTCAAAAAGACCCAGGAGAAACCTTTCCTTTCCAAAAACTGATTGCCGTCCGCTGTAGCAGACATTATACCACTATAGCGCTTTTGCTACGGTAGAGTGTCAACCACTATAGCGGTTGAGGATAGATTGAAATAGGGGAGAAACGGATTTCACAACCATTCTCCCCATATTTTCTTCCGAAAATACTCCATTCTCTCCCGATCACCCTGCTACCGACGTCAAAATTCTCAGGTAAACATTGATTCTACTTACTCCTTTATTTCCTTGCACAAATTTAGACATGATTATGGTAGAAAATAAGGATTTGGGGGTGTATATTTTAGTGGGTTTTGAACTTGAACTTGGGTGGATTATTGTTGGATTTTTGAAGCATGGATGCTTCCCTTACGTTCACAATGACTCCACAGCGTCATGGCGTAAGTATTATACAAATTTTAGCCAAAAATAGGCTAAAATGGTATGGGAGGTGAAGGGTTGTTCTTGAAATAAACTTGTGATTTGGGCAAAATTTGGGGGTTATAATGCCCAAAGTTTTGTAGAAAACAGCAATAGAGTACTTTAGGTATGTAGATCTGAACTTGGAATGTTGAAAATAAAATTTTGGGTCAAGGGGCGCCATTGTTGCACCCCTTGAGGCTGCTAGGATGATGAATACCGTTGTAGCGGTCGGGCTCCGCTATAGCGATCCTACTACAGCGAAGAAATATCTACTATAATGGTTTCGCTATGGCGGACAACCTCCCGCTATAGCGGAAGGCCGCGAACCAGTAGCCCCATAGGCTGACACTTAGAAAATTTTTCCCTTAAAATTTATTCCTCTTTTTCTTAATCCCTTATGCCTTATCGAGTTCTAATCCCACCCTTGGCTATATTGCAGGTTGACCAATTCAATGGCTGAGGAAACGGATCCCGTGTATGATTATGTGAGAGTCCCTGACGATGCTAGTCAGGAGAGGTTTCGAGACATTCGTCGGGTAGGCTTTTGTTATGTGAAGGGTGCAGAATGACATGTGTGGATGGAAAAGCACCCGCCTTCCATCGCAAGGTTCGGAATTTTGGTTGGGATTCCTTGCTAGTGGCTCCCCCTCCCGTGCAGGCAGGCTGGGTGCGGGAGTTCTATGATATCCTTCCCACCGTCCATTGGGATGAGCCCAACCCCACCATCTGAATCTGTGGTGTAGATGTTCTGGTGGATTCTCGGACAATCAACGAGGTGCTAGGAGTGCCTCATGTCTCTAATAAAGTATATGAGGCCAAGTTTCAGATTTGGGACATGACTTGGTTGAGGGACACTTTAGTGGATGAGGAATGCAGAGATCAGGTCTACTGGGCCAGTCCCGAGGGCATCGCTAGCGCTTACCTTTCCGCCGATGCTAGGAGGTGGCTCAACTTGGTGTCTCGAAGGATCCGCCCATTGGGCAATAAGGCCGACGTAACTTATGCCTGGGCCCTGGTGATTGCTTGTGCTATGCAGGGGATCATCATGAACGTGGAGGAACAAATCATCTCCGAGTGGAAGGAGTTCTACCGGGATCATAGGAAGGTCCCCTATCTTCTAGGTTTGGTGTTCGAGCTATGCCGTCAAGTTGGGATGCCTATGGATCATACTGATAAGGAGGTATAGATGGATGACCCATTCGACCCCCTCCGGGTGAAAGTGGTCTCTTCCAAGAAGAAGAGGAAGGTGGATGAAGCGGGGAGCAGCCAGCTGGTTGAGGATGTTAACGATGATGATGATGACACTCCCGCCCCTTCCCAGCCTCAGCCCTCTATCACCAGCCGCCAGCTTGAGGAGAATTCGGCCGCGGTCCAGAGGTTCACAGAGGGAATCGCCGCTGGAGGTACAACCCATCCCCTTCCACTCAAGATTTTGCAGTACTCCACAGGGAGTTAGATGAGGAGGAGAAGAAGAGACGCTCCCAGGATCGCATATTTGCCCGGATGTGGAAGACCATCAAGGTCACGTTCTCTTGCGTCGCCCCAGGTCAGGAGCTTCCCACACTTGAGCCCGAGGACATGCATGAGTTCGCTTTCCTGAGTGACGATGAGTCTTAGGACCTCCCCCTCCCCCTTTATTAAGACTATTTACTGCTTTTTTGGGTTTTGCCCCCGTTTGGGGCTTGTTTTAAACAATCTTTACCCTTCCTTTTCCTTTCGTTTTAAAGCACGCGGATGCTAGTTTTCAGACATTTTCCTTTATATGCATAATATGTTAGCCATACAGATGATTTCCTGGTTTTGTATTGCAATTTGCAGCCTAACTATTGCATTTTAAGGCCCTGGGATTGAATGAAAAATAGGGGAAAACAGGAAAGCATTCTGCCCCGCACCCTTCCGCTTTAGAGGTTGCCACCCTGCTATAGAGGTACCGCCATAGCGATAAATATATCGCTATAGTGGAATCGCCGTAGAGGTGCAGTTCTGCTATGGTAGTCCAGACAGTAACAATTCAAAATTTCAAATTTTCAGCAAGTATACACATCCCCCTTCCTGTTTATCATTGTCCAACCCCCCTCAATTCCGCCATGGTCTTAAACAACCCCAAGACCATTCCTAGCAATGCACAAATTAAAACTCAACATCCAATTATTATTAATCATAAAATATTCATGGAAGTAAATTGCCCCCAACAATACCTTCCCGCTATTACACACGAATAACCTCTTTGTTCCCATGGTTCCCAACCAAGTCCCGACTGCCCTGAAATCGAAGCTTCCCTACAGTCACAAGTTCCCTCCCCTTACCATTCTTAACCAATGATAAGCCCCTTTCTGAAAGAAAATATGACGTTTTAACTCCACACACATAGCATTCTATCATAACCAAAACATACCAATTCCAATCTATGATGACATTTAGACCCACAATTTCATAGCAAAGTAACCAATCATGTACAAATCAAGTATGTCATACAAGCACTATAACACACAACAATTCAACTTGGGCTACAACGAAATCAAGTCACATAAATTTACCCCCTATTCGTCCCATGGATGAGAATTAATCGGTCATCCATGCTTACCACAGCCTCTCAGGCCAGATACCAATTGGAACCTTCCCTATTCCAACTTCTCTTGCTTGTCTTATCGCAACCGAAGTCCAATGACACTCTTCACTTTGTTGAGATACCAATTGGAATTGAGATATACCAATTGGACTCAACCCATACAAGCAAGTAAATGAACCGCACGAAAGGGAATGAAAGAAAAGAGATATTTCCTAGAATGCTTCATAGCTTCCTAAAGATTAGATGTGGGCGTCAACACACCAATCTGTGGGACTCTACTCAATATTTTTCTCTTGTATTGGGAGATCGGTAACCTAGGCTCTAATATCATTTGTCATGACCCAACCTACTGGGCCGTGTGAGCGCCTACTCTATGCACCTAGATAGACGAATCCTTAACACCCGTCCAACAGGTAAATATGGAAAAACTCAAGTATAACTATAAAATCCTCCCTTTTGATACATAAAAACCTTTACAACCTTTTATTCAGGAAAACCCCTTTAAGAAGAATATAATAAAAAAGTTTTACGACTTAAATTACCCTTTCTAGGACCTAGTCTAAAACAGGTACAAGAGCTACTACATAAATAATACAAGGAAAGTAAGATGACACAGCTCCCACAATGGAACAAGAGTAGAAACTGCTGAAGATTGTCGTCGTCCTGTACCTATGAAATATATCCAATCCTGCAACCAGACTATACCAAAAAGGTATAGCAAGAGTAGAATTAGTACAAACACACGTACTGGTAGGCATCATCGGTTGACCCGAATCCACTTCAAAGCCATTAAAATAGGAACGATCACTTCAAAGTCATTAATTTTTTTTTGTTGATTTATAGGGTTTTCAGGTAAAGCTAATAATCTGATTAAATGAGAAATAAATAAAACTTTTCCAGTACATGAGTCAAGAATAATATATAGAATATCCCTGAAAAATGTGATAAGACCAATGAGTTTTGATATTTGGCTCTAGTAATAAGCCACCTCAAAATAAATGGCCACATACCAAAATGTTTTACTGACTCTCAAGACTATCTGTTTCTAAGCTATTATATTCTCCAATCTTCCATGCTTTCAGTGCTCCACTTGAATATCATAATGCAGAAGTCGATTTTTTCGGAGGCCTTCCTCTCTAGAAAATGATTTTTTTTTCCAGAATTTGCATATAAAAGTATCAACTAATCAACATAGTAGTATAGAATAACCTTTTTAGGTTGTTCAGTTGCAACAATTTTTTTTGGACAACATGCTTTGATTGTCTTGGAGGAACTGTATCTCCATTAAGTGATGCATTAGGAGCTGTTGTATTTGCAGAAAAAGAAGTGCTACTAGATTGGCTTCCTTGAGTAGAGAAAACAAAATAAGAATATTTCCTGTGGCATGTTCCTGATAATAACTATTGTTAGCTGACATATGTATTATACAAAAGAGAAGAAACAAAAGAATCTTGAATGAACACTTTACCCATAAAACAACTCCACTTAAACCAGCAGTAGATAACCCAGGGCCACCTTTTTATTTTTGGCCATATCCCTTCCCCTTCGAGTTATAAATAAAATGAATTAGAATACTTGATACATATGCAATCTATTATATGTTCTAATATAAGGCATGATATTTATGTACCTTTTTTCCTTTTTCTCTAACTGAAGCTCCTTGACAAGTCCTTTTATTATGTCCACAGTGTTTGCAAGTTGAACACCTTAATGTGCATGATCTCTTTGATTGGAAAGTTGGATCACCCTCATCAGCTCCTCTTTTTCTATTTTTAGATGTCCTACCAGGTCCCCTTCTAAGATTCGGAGGAAGAATGGTTGCAGGAAGGATTTCATTCATAGGTGACCAAAAAGTTTCATCAGGAACAGGACGTATGCATTTAGAATATGATTTGAGATAAGCTTCTGTTGTGAACATTGGATCACAATATGCCTCCATCACATCTCTCTTGTGGGCAATGCCAAGAGCTGCATGTTTACAAGGTAAGCCCAAAATTTGAAGTACGCCACATTTACATGATTTTGTATCAAGATTAACTATATAATGTCTATCTTTGTCAATGACCTCAAACTCATTAGCAACGGCAACCTGCAAAGTGCATTTCCTTGAGTACTCTTTAGCCTTATTCAATTTCACAATTATAGTTGGTGGTGCTGCACTTTCCCAGCTACGACCCTTCTGGTATCTTGTCTGAAGTTTAGTCATTACTTTGGCCCTAATACCATCAACAAGTGCCAAAATAGACTTTCTCCGTAACTCATCTATCCAAGAATATAAAGACTCACTTATATTATTTATTATGTGATCAGACTTTACCCTTGGATCAAAAGAATGTCTTGCCCAAGTTTTCTTCTCGATTTTTGACAAGTACCTCCATGCCTTTGGATCAATTTGCTTGATCATTTCCATTGCCTCATTGAAGTACTTAACTTCATAACTTTTGGCAGCTTGCCAAAAGTAGTTTCTTAGAAGTAGTCCTGGATATTGTGCCTTGAAGTTGGCATATATATGTCTAGCACAATATCTTTCACTCACAAATGGAATGCTCTCTTCATATGCTTGATGGAGTCCCTAAATAAATAAATAAAAATAAATCAAATTGTGAAGTATAAATACATTAAATGTAAAATAAATATAAACACACCTTTTGTCTATCACTCATAAAGGTCCATGGCTTGTTACGAGGCCAAGCACCAATAAAATCATTTAACCAGTAGAGAAACCATCTCCAGGTTTCATTTTGTTCACTCTCAACAATAGCAAGAGCAATTGGAAATAGGCCATTGTTTGTATCTAGTGCAACTGCTGATAGCAGAACTCCACCATATGGCCCTTTAAGATGACAACCATCAAAACCAACAAAAGGTCTACATCCTTCCAATAATCCTTTCCTTAGAGCAGGAAATGAAAAAAACATCTCAGAAACTTAGGGCTAACAGTAAAGTTAGGCCTGTCATAATGCACCTTAAAAATGCTTCTTGGGTTTGATTTTCTGAACATTTCAGCATATTTAGCAAGCTTTGCATATGACTCCTTGTGGATTCCCTCGATCTCTTCTAATGCTTTGGTCTTGGCTCTCCAAAGTTGCATCCTGTGAGGTGTTAGTCCTTAGATCTTCATAATTGCCATTATACCCTTATTAGTCATATTAGGGTCTTCTCTAAGAATACCCACCAACTTTTTCGCAATCCAAGTAGAATTAGCTTCAGGGATTCTCTCCCCTTCCCTTATGCAACTATGTTGATTCTTTAAGCTTTTAATCTTATATGTGATTCCATCTAGGAGAGGCAAAGCATTTATTCTCCAAGAACACCTCGACAGTGCACACTAAACTGTGTATATAGACTTTTTGTTCTTAATTCTCATTAACTTAATTCCTTCTTGGATAGCATAATCTTTCAATGCAGCCCTAAAGGCGTCAACTGAGGTAAACAAGTCTCTCTCTACCAAATAAATTTTTTGATAAGGGTCATAAGTGAACTTTTTCCCTCTCAATGAGATTCCCATAAGATTTGTATCATCTAAATCAGAATCATCATCTATTTTATGTTCTACCTCAGAAAATTCATCATCTTCTTGATTTTTCTCTTCCAGAAAAAGGTCAACTGGGTCTGCATCTTCATTCATGTTCGTTGATTCATTACGAGTCATACTGGTAAATTCTCCATTTGAGTCATCACGTACTTGTTGGGGAGCAGGAATTGTATTTATACCATAAAGAATAATATGTATGCTTCTATTATTTGCATAAATATTAAACATGTGCTTCAAATCTTCATCACAATTCACATCCATACTGAGATAAGTATTAGGAATTTCACACTTCTTAGATATCAAACTACTCAAATTTTCTGGAATATCATGAAGTGCTTTCTCACATGTATCATTCAAAAGATTGGAGTACAAGTAACTTGATGGATTCACACCATAAATCTTGTGCTCATGATTCTTGTGGTGAATAATTATCATGATAAACCACGTGAGGTGTCATCCTACATCGGAAAAAACACACACAAACAAACAAATAACAAAAAAGAACAAATAAAATGAAATTTTTTTGATCATGATATTTTAATTTTCACAGACTATTCTTCCAAGAAAAACCAATTAAAGGATGAGAATAAATATTGTTCATAGTATACTAGTTATTTAAATTGGTTGAATTGTTATTCATAAAATCCCTTTCGTATGGTGCTTCCTTAATATTTTTTGCATCAATTGGCATGCTAATACAAAATGTAGTGTTGGGTTAGAACCACAATTACTCTATTTCAAAGAGCCCTAGTTTGAGGTCAAGTATTTAGATCTCATGAATATAGGTATTGTACTTTTATTTTTACTTTGTATTGCAAAAACAAAGAAAATGTATACTCACTTTTAGATCAGAGAAGTATCAAACCATAAGACTTGCATTAACTACTTAGGGTGAAAAGCATCATCATCTCTAGTGGACAAAAGGAATAATATATATGTGATGTAGCATCAAAACCCACAAAATAAAAATACTTAATCTGTATTAACAAAGATATGAGATTTGCAAAAAAATAACTAATTGCTTTCTTTTGCAGGGAAGAAGGCTGATGACTCTTGCGGCGAAGAATGAAGAAAAATTAAACTACTAATAACGTGGAAGTAGCATAGAGAGACGGGGACTTTCGATTCTTAAGGATGTATTTTCTTATTTTTATTTTTAAAGTATGTGTTAAATTTGTTTTAAATAATATTCATTACATGAAAGAAATTAATATAAAGGAGGGTAGATTTGTCAAATCGTAATTAATTTATATCTATTTTAAATAGGTATAAAGAATGGTTAAAAGAAAATTAAAATAAGGGAGGTATACGTAATATTGTAAACCACAAGGGAGGTGACTGTGATAAAGCAAAATCTGAAGAAAGGTCTCTGAAATTATCCCTAATTTAAAATCATGACAATTCAATATGATTTGTGGGTATTTCATCATGTCAGTTAGATTGAATATAACATAATTTTATATCGGACCGTTGTGACTTGCATGCCACATTTATAAAATGTATGTTTTTTCTCTTCTTCCACTGTAGATTGAGAAAAGATATCAAATGCGCTCTGAAGTTATCTCAAAAAATTAATTTCACACTCAAACTAATCTGGCAACCTATTACACCCCTAATCTTGTTCAAAGTGATATTATTGCTATCTTATAAGGTGACATCAAAGAAAGTGCATTCACCTTTCTTAAGGTGTGTGAGAAGAAAAAATAATCTTAAAATGATAAAATTATACTCGTGGTACTACTTCATTGGTCATTATATAACTACGTATTTGTTTTTATTTTTAATATATAATAATTTTTAATACATTAATTATGTTAATTTTTTTTCTTATTTATCTTTTTATTTGTGGGCCTCACTTTCTTTAAAACTTTTTCCTTTTTCCATCATTTGGGTTCTTTGATCTTCAACAGTTCACTATCCCCAACATTTCTTGACTTCATCCTCATGAAATCATCTCCAACCCTCTTCCTCAAAACTTTGAAAGAGACTAAGGAAGAAATAAGAAAGAGCGAAAAAAATAATAATTTTCATTAAAAAAATCATGATTTTTATTCATAATATTTATAATTTTTTGCTCAAACTCATCGGAGAACACACCGAATTAAGAAGATCACCAAAAAATATTATTGAGGAAGATAACAACTCTTACTCAAAATTCTATGATATCTATGCATAAAATTCATGATTTTTTACCTAACTTATAAAAAATTTAGCGAAGGTAACGTTTACTCTTTCTTTTGTCTGTTCTATTTTCACCGGAGCACCATTACGGCTATTATAATGTTATTTCAGTCCCAAATTATTAATAATATACTTAATTATTTATTACATCGAAAGAATATCAATGAAATGCTCGTTTTCATTCTTAATTATCAATATTTTTAATTTTTTTTTGTAGCAATTTTACAGCTTCAAAAAATTTCATTTGCTTCATCGATAAAAATAGTGTTACCATCACCTATTGATGCTCCACTTTCAATAGCTTTTACACTTCATAGTCATCTTATAATTCCTTATTTCTCTCCTCAAATTTCTTCTTTTACTTCAAATTATCAATGATGGAGAAAAAAGAAAAAAATGAATCTAAAAGAGGGAGATATGTTATAGTGGAGGAGAAATAACCTAGGAAGAAGACAACCGTTTTGAAAAAAAAAGAAATATTAAGGATTTTTTTTTAAAAAATAAAATAAAAATGATATTTATACACGTATCAAGCACGTGTATAACATCACATCATTTAAAATTATTTTAGCAATAGGTATTAATATCATTTTGAACAAGGTTAGGGGTGTAATAGGTTGCTAGATTAATTTGAGTGTGAAGTCGACTTTTGGAAATAACTTTAGGTTGCATTTTATGCCTCTTTTCTTTGTTAGATTTTAATTCATAACGATCTGACATGATTTGTGAGTAACCCAATGGGGCAACTAGGTTGAGTATATCATGAACTCATACAGTCTGTAATGACTTGCATACCACAACTATGACATGTATTTTTTCTTCTTCTTTATTTGTAACTTTGAAATCATAATGATGCAATATAATTTGTGAATAATCCAACATGACAATTAGACTAAATATAATATGAAGTTATATCAAATTGTTATTAATTGCATGTCACAGTTTTAAAATATCTTTTTTCCTCTATTGCATTTGTAGCTTTGCGATCATAAAGATTCAATATATTTTGTGAATAATCTGACATGACATTTCATGTAAGGTTGAATATACAACCTAGGACCATACGGGTCCCGGGCTAGTCCTCCTCATCTTGTTATCTCGGGATCATTTGGGGATGAATGATGGATAAATTGGTATCTGTTGTAACGACCAGATCCATCGCTATTTCAGAAATCACGATATCGCAAAGTTTCAAGAACAATTTAAAAATATTTTATATTAAGTGGGGTTGACATGGCAGAAAATTTACAATTTTGAGATTTGGTCCGGGCTGACGTCACTCCGCTATAGCAGTATTTATTTTGCTATAGAGGTAGCGCTATAGCGGATGGCCATTCGCCATAGCGTAATGACGGGAGGCAGTAGCCTCAAAACGTGAAATTAATAAAAGACTTCTCCACCTCAGTTGGAAAACATACGAGGGTTTCTCCAAAAACCCTCTTCTCCAAGGCTTGGGAGCCATAAGGAGGAGGAATTTCGACTGAAGGGACGCGAAACCATAGTATTCGAGCATGTCATCGGACAGAGAATGTCTTCACGGAGCTAGAAAATTACATCGTGCAGCTGCTCGGCATCCAGGTAGGCTAGGTTTTCTTATCGAGTAGATTGAACTGTTTATATTTTTATACTTATTGTATAGTTGAAAAGAGGAATCCATGCTTAGGCCTTCGGGCACGGAGTCTGGTGGAGTGTGGTGTTGGTTATGTGTGAACTAGGATTTGGTTGGAAAGGATTATCGTGTTATCGTGTTCTGGGCTGTACATGTTTATTTAGGTATGGGAAAATGATAAAATTTAGAGACTGGGATGTCGAGAAGGTTTGGGGAACCATATATGCTCGGGAAACTAAATGGCTAGGTAAAAGGGGGAATCCTAGATAAGAATTCGAGAAAATGAATATACTAGTAAAGCATGGTTGAATTGCTAAGGCTAAGGGGCATTCTTCCCCATATTCTAGTAACTAAAGAGGAGTTCAGGAATCAATGTATCTACTAAATGTGTGTTAAAGAAGGGTGAACGGGGGTTCGGTCTTCAGACGGGACTCAAGGTTGTGTTACGTATCCGGGGTAAGGATAGGTAATGGTTATTGATTTTTAATATGCATTATTTGTTCACATACTATTTCGTAGTAGTGTATGAGTCACGTGTTTATGAAATGAATTGTGAATGTCTAGTGGTCCGGTAATTAGTCTTGTGAAATGAACTTCTTTTGTTTGTTTGTTGGCTTTACAAGTGTGTTTGTTCATTGGTTGTGATTGATTGGACTTGTTATGACATTCGGTTGGCTCGGGTACCACATCTGGTACGGATATACTAACGGTTGACTCGGGTACCATGCCTGGTATGGGAATTACTAACGGTTGGCTCAGGTACCAAGCCTGGTAGGGGAATTTCTAATGATTGGCTCAGGTACCACGCCTAGTATGGGTTAGTTTAATTGTATTACTGTATTCTTTCGATGGTTCTATGAGTGGACCTGGTTATACTCTTGAATTATGAATTCTGCTTATGGTCCATGAGAGGCCGGGTGATTTATGTAAATGTGAGGTTGGTCTTAGGGTAGACCAAGATTGCATGTTTAACACTTAGGTGTTATTAGGGTGATTCCAGGGTGGGTTCATGCTATGTGGAACATAAATGTTTATTGTTGTCTTGATTGTGGATCATGGTTAAATAGTAGATTTCATGTGGTTGATAAGCTAGGGGAATGACTGAGAGTCTAGCGTTGTGGGACTTGCTTGTATTATTATAAGGAGATTCGTTCAGGGATCCTTGAGAGGTCCGGATACTTGTGAGTAGTACCATGGGGGTAGTGGTTCCGGATTGACAGTTACTGGGTTGTTTCTGGGTGTATAGCCATAGGGGTTGACTAGAACAACGGGCGTGGTCTACGTTACTAAGTAGTGAGGTTCACCTCGGGTTATTGAGTCATAGTGGTTGACTAGGGTAAGAGGATGGTAGTCCGGGTCTGGGCTAGGGGTTGAACTAGTGTGAGGTGACTTGGGAAGTCTAAGGTTAGTATGACTCGCGAAGAACTAGGAGCCAGGGTGCAGAGTCCCGAGTGAGAGAGTTAGAAGCACAAGGAATAGGAAGGGTAAAGGCAGGATCCATAAGTAGATGGGTGTTGATAGTGGGTCTGGATAAAGGTGAATGTTAGAGGATGGGACTACATTGGTTAATTTCACGCTCTCCCTGATTTTTTCTTATATAATGCTATGAGTGGATTCAGGTCAACCTATGCTGCCTGCCAGTAGGTGGGTTAAGGCAGGTGAATGTTAGAGGAAAAGGAAAGGGAAATGTTGTCTAAAACAAGCCCCAAACGGGGGCAAAACCCAAACCGCAGTAAATAGTCTTATAAGAGGGAAGGGGGGAGGTCCTAGGCCTTATCATCACCCAGGAAGGAGAACTTCTGCCTGTATTTGGGCTCAAGTGTGGGAAGCTCCTGACCCAGGGCGATACATGTGAACATGACCTTAATGGTCTTCCACATCTGGGAAAACATGCGGTCCCGTGAATGCCTATTCTTTTTCTCTTCCTCTAACTCCCTGTGGAGTGCTGCAAATTCCTAAGCAGTGGGGGCAGGGTTTTACCTCTAGCATTTGTGTCCTCCATGAACCTCCTGACAGCTCCAGATTCTCCTCGAGCTGGCAGCTAGTGATCGGGGGCTGAGGCTGGGAAAGGGCAGGAGTGTCGTCATCATCATCACCGTCAGCATCCTTAACCGACTAGCTGATTCCTACTTGGTCCACCTTCCTCTTCTTCTTCTTCTTAAAAGAGACCACTTTCACTTGTAGAGGGTCAAGAGGGTCATCCATCTTTACCACCCTATCAGTGTCATCCTCTGGCACATTGAATCACCGACATAACTCGGACACCAAACTTGGAAGATAGGGGCCCTTCCTATGACCCCGATAGAATACCTTCCACTCCGAGATAATCTGGTCCCCCACATTCATGATGATCCCCTGTATAGAACAAGCAATCACAAGGGCCCTGGCATAAGTCACGTCGGTCTTATTACCAGATAAGTGGATTCTTCGGGACATCAAATTGAGCCACCTCTTAGCATCTGCGGAGAAGTGCTGGTGATGCCCTCGGGACTGGGCCAGTAGGCCTGACTCCTGCACTGCTTGTCCACTAAGGTATCCCTCAACTAGGTCATGTCCCAAAGTTTAGACTTGGCCTCGTAGGCAGCATTGGAGATGTGAGGCACTCCTAGCACCTTATTGATCGTCTGAGAATCCACCAAAACATCTATCCCTCGAATTCGGATGGTAGGGTTGGGTTCATACCAACAGACGGTGGGAAGGATAGCATAGAACTCCCATACTCAACGTATCCGTGTGGGAGGGGAAGCCACCGTCAGTGATTCCCAGTTAAACTCTCGAAGTCTGCGGTGGAAGGCGAATGCTTTTCCATCCACCCCTTCCATTCTGCCGCCCCTTTCATAGAAATAGCCTACCCGGTGAAAGTCTTGGAACCTCTCCTGACTAGCATCATCGGGGAACCTCACATAGGGGTACTCTTGCAATTATTCATCAGCCATTGGGTGTGATAACCTGTAATGTAGCAAGAAGGCAGGTTAGAACTCGATTAGGCGTAAGGGATTAAGAAAAAAGAGATTTTTGTTTCTAAGTGTTAGCCTGAAGGGGCTACTATTTTGCGATAGTCCGCTATAACAGATGATCGTCGGCTACGGTAGAACCGCAATAGCAGAACCCAACCGCTATAGTGAGACCGCTATAGCAGAACCCAATCGCTATAGCGGTATTCATAGTCCCAGAAAACTCCAAGGGGTGCAACAATGGCGCCTCTTGACCCAAAACTCCGTTTCTACCAATCCAAGTTTAGATCAGTGTTTCAAAAGTGTCCTATTACTGTTTTCTATAAAAATTTGGGCATTATCACCCCTAATTTTTGTCTAAATTACAAGTTTATTCAAGAACAACCCTTCACCTCCCACACAATTTTTGGCCCGTTCTTGGCCAAAAGTTGCATAATACTTATGCCCAGAACGCTGTGGAGGCGTTGTAAACATAAGGGAAGCATTCATGCTTCGTGAATTCAACCAAAATCCAACGTTCAAGGTTCAAAACCCACTACAATGTGTACCCAAAATCATTATTTTCTACCACAATCATATCTAAAATCGTGCAGGGAAGTAAAATAGCAAGTGAGAAAGATCATTACCTAGAAATTTCAATGTCGAGAGCAGCATGATCGGGAGAGAATGAAGTGTTTTCAAAAGAAGAATAGAGGAGAACGGGGTGAAACACCATTTTCTCCCCTATATCAACTATTGTCAACCGTTATAGCGGTCGGCACTCCACTATAGCGGTACCGCTATAGTGGTACTATATCCGCTATAACGGACGTCAATCACTTTTAGTATAGGAAAGGTTTCTCCTGGGTCTTTTCAAATTCTTCGCTCCAAGATTCTACGAGGCCCCAAATTTTCTTGGGTACTCGGGGAGGTACACGTCATAATTTCTCCGAATAGCTCGGGAGAGGGGAATTCCTAGTCAGAGTGGGAAACTAGTTTTGTTATTTTGGGTTGGGTCCGATTAAATAAGAGGAGGTTTGATATTTCGTGTAGGTTCCTAAATACGTGGTCACTTGGGACAATGAGGGTCCCAGGCTAGTTCTTTTCATCTTCTTATTTTTGGGATTATTCAGGGATAAACGATGGGTAAATTAGTATGTGTTGTAATAACTAGATCCATCTTTATTCTAGAAATCATGATATCATAAAATTTTGAGAATGATTTAAAAATGTTTTGAATTAAGTGGGGTGACGTGACAGAAAATTTTAGATTTTTAAAATCATCCGGGCTGACGTCACTCTGCTATAGCAGTATTTATTCTTCTATAATGGTAGTGCTACAGCGGAAGGCCATACGCTTTAGCGAAACTACGGGAGGCAGTAGCCTCAGAACACGAATTTAATAAAAGACTTCCCCCCCTCAGTTGGAGAACATACGAGGGTTACTCCAAAAACCCTCCCAGGCTGCTCCAAAACTTGAGAGCTATGGGGAGGATGAATTGCAGCTAAAAGGACGCGGAACCACATACTTTGGACTCACCATCTGACAGGAAATGCCTTCACGGAGATAGAAATGCACTGTGCAGATTCTTGGCGTCCAGGTAGGCTAGATTTTCCTCATTGAGTAGATTGACCTGTTTCATTTCATATTTATTGTATAGACTAAAAAGGAGAATCCATGCTTAGGCCTTCGAGCACGGAGTATGGAGGATTATTATGGTTGAATTAGTTGAATTAGGAAATGGTTGGGTCAGGATATTAGATTGACATATTTTGGGTTGTGTATGCTTATTGTGTGGTACGATGACAGGGTTCAGGGACTAAAGTGTCGGAAAGGTTCGGGGAACTGGAAGGGCTTGGATAATTAAGTGACTATGAAAAGGAATGAGAGTTTTTGAAATGAATTTGTATAAAAAGGTAGAATAACTAGAATGGTTGAATCACTAAGGTTAGGGAAGGTTTTTCTTCATGTTGTAATTCGGTCCTAGAAGAAGGGTCAGGAATGGGTGTATCTACTAGTATGTGTAAAGGGGTAACTAGGGCATGCGTCTTCGGACGGAATTCAAGGTTGCCTGTATATACCCGGGATATGGGTAGGGGATGGTTATTGATTCCTAATATGTATTATGTTTTCACGTACTATTGCTTAGTAGTGTATGAGTTGCATGCTTAGGGAATGAATTGTGAATGTCTAGTTGTCTGGGTATCAGTCTTGTGAAATGAACTTGTTTATTGGCTTGTTGGTTTACAAGTATGATTATTCATTGTTTGTGATTGATTGGACTTGGTGTGACATTTGGTTGGCTCGGGTACCACACCTGGTACAGGATACTTATTAGTTGGCTCGTGTACCACGCCTGGTACAGGATATAATTTGGTTGGCTCGGGTACCACGCCTGGTATAGGTTTGATAAAGGTTGGCTCGGGTACAACGCTTGGTATGGGTTGTTTTATTGCAGTTGTATTATTTCGATGGTTCTATGAGTGGATCAGGTTGTAATATAGATTTGTGATTTCATCTGTATGTGAGGTTGGTCTTGGTGTAGACCGGGATTGCATGTTGAGCACTTGAGTGTGGTTAGAGGGGATACCGGGGTGGGTCCAGACTATGTAGAAGGATTATAATTGTTATTGTCATCGAAGGTTGTCAATGGGTAAGGATTGTGTCATGACCCGATTTGTCAGGTCATGATGGCACATACAACTCCTAGTAGGCGAACCAATCCCCATAGCCCGGAATGGTCAATAATGGGTTACTACCTAACCAATATGCACAATAAGCAGAAGCAGAATATAAAGATAGACAAGGCGGAAGCAAATAACCCGAATATATAAAAAATGAAACTAAACTAACCCCAAGACTTGGTATCGACAGTACAGAAGCTTCTAATAGAATATAAGTGCTAGAAGTGAAAAAACGATAAGTACAACTATCTCCGAATATTCAAAGAGTAACAGTACAAAAGATAAAATATAGACAAGCCCCGAACGTCAAGCGCTCACCATTGTCTCGAATCTCCCAAAAGCCGCACGGGTCTCCAACGCGGTCAACGACAAAAGCTCAACTAATATCTACACCAGAAAGATGCAGAAGTGTAGTATGAGCACCAATTGCTAAGCAATGGGTACCCAGTAGGCATCATCGGCCGACTGAGAGCATATAAGCTATAAAAGCAGTAATAAGCAGATAACAAGGATATAGTCACAGAAAACAAGAAGGAAGCACAAGGAACTAGCACAAAGAGTAATTAACCAAGGGTTACAAGTATAACATGCTAGCACAGAAGGTATACATACACAGAAACACAGGTGAAATAAGGAAGAAGGACACACCTGGGATCTTTGCAACAACATTACATATAAAAGAGAGTTTAAAGTGATGGGCGGTATACCGGTAACCTCAAAATTAAAGGGGAAGCAGGAGAGCAATTCAACAATCGAGATAGAAGCCATAAACTAATAGAAACATGCTCAAGAAATCAATATCAAGATAAGAATAGACGAACAACAAGCCCTCACGTATAACCCTAGGATGGAATAACTAAACCACAAGCATCCAGATCCGCTAATAAAACCATGACAAGGAATATAACTCAATACCACACAACCGCTCAGAACGCTACACAATCAGAGCCTGAAAGATATATGACTTACTAGACCCTCAATAGTCAAGCCCAAAACTCAGAGCCTTAACAGGCTAAAACTCGCTAAACCACCAAGAACCGAAAGCCAAGACAAGCTATATACAAAGACGGGAGTAAATATAATCTACCTACAGTTCCAACGGCCGCTCATATAACCGAGGAACACAATCAAGTGAAAACAAACCCTCCGGCTGCCCAAACAACTGGAGGGTACACTGAACACACAACAAACAAGGGTGGAATCTGAGTGAAATATGCATGATGATGAAATTAGTGTAATAGTGCCCGTAGTTACCCCCTCCGATGCCTATAAGCCCCAATAGAGGCAGGATCCATGGAAGACCCTTTCCCGTGTACCTCTCCTATGCCTTACACCCCCTTCCTGGCACACTGCGTCAGCCCGTAGCCTGTGGCCCAGGAATGATAGGGGTCCATGGAGGTCTACTCATTGACCACATATAAAACTGTGAACCCCAATATGTAACTCAATAATCAGAACCTCAGTACATGCCCGGCTTCGACACGGGACTAAATCAGTGGTAGTAATCTCAAAAACCCATCAAGGGGTGCCCGAAGTGTATTCGGGTCTAAAACAGTAAGTCAAAATAGGTCTAGCGCACGGCCCCGCCGAGTCTAGTATCATCTCTAAAGTTGTAGTAAAACAAAGTCTATCGCTCGACCCCGCTGAGTCTAGTATAAGTAAAAAAATACTGATAAAACATCCTTTTATTCTCTCTTACATCAAGAAGATCCATTAAGACGGTACTGATAAAGCTCAAATCATGCTCTCCAATTAAGGAGGCCACGACGATCGCGTAATCAAAACAAAATTTATAATTCCCAACGGATGTCGGGGTCATACCCAAGGGAACAATGTAGTCGCGATCGAGCTAATAAAGAATAAAAGAAACTTATTTATGTTCAATTAACGAAAAGGGAAAAGATATCTAAAAGGGGGGTTATAGACTAAAACTAAAAGATAAAGAAAACCAAATAAAAGATAGAGTGATCAATGACTCTCACCTTGCTTTTGCCAAGCAAAGATAACAAGAGAGATATGGGCTTGGGAATTCAAATTCACAAGACTTGGTCCCGATTGACACTTAGGTAGTCTCGGTCATAAGTGTGGAATGCTATCTCTCGATCAACAACCACATTTCCAAATGATTTTGGTTAGAACATCATTCGGTGCGATAAAAAAGCAACCAACTAACTTGGGATCGTCGTATTTCTAGATCAAACCCTTAAATGGGAGATTCCACGATAGGAGCTATGTATAGCCTCAAATCTAGATGGATTTCCAAGTACCCACTATCGAATCTTCCCAAATTTAGGGAAATTCTCTCTCGAGTAATAACCCAAATCAGAAAGCTAAGTCAATGTTTGCAACTGATGACCATAAATTCAAGCAATGGAAGATTCAAGAGACCCAAGTAATCAAACAAGAACAAAATCTAGATTTAGAATCAAATACACAAACAAGTATTATCTCTAATACAAACCCAAAATCTCAAGTCAACAATACACCAATAAAATAGCAGTTAAGAACAAGAGTTTGAAGAATGGAACTTAAGATTTTACAATACAAAGCATTCAAATCTTCACTCCTATGGTGTTGGTTGATGAACTTGCTCTCCAAGCTTGCCAAAAGTTGTGAAAATAGCCAAAGATGTGTTTCAAGACAGCTTGGAAGTGTTTTTATGCGAATTAGGGTTTCTCTGGATGTGAAATTCCAAAACTGCCCAGCTTCTTTGCTTTCCTTCTTCGCCTACGCGGAAGGTCTGCCGTGTACGCAAAGTGTCTTTGTCTGGTTGACCTTCGCATACGTGGTCAAGGGGTCGCATTCACGGAGTATTGCCTCAGTTGGCCTTCGCGTTCGCGGCTGGGATCCCGCATTCGCGAAGGCATATACTGCTGCCAGCTACTTGCTTCTCCAAATGGTCTCCTTTTGACTTGTTTTCATTTAAATTCATCCCAAACACTTCTTAAACACAAAGACCTGCAAAATAGAAGTAATCCAGGTCAATTGCACTATTTTCCACTTTAAACTAGGAAAAACATAAGCTTAAAGGCTAAATAAGTAGGTAAGATACCGACTTATCAAACCCCCAAACTTGAACTTTTGCTTGTCCTCAAGCAACTTAAAGCTTTTAACTCAAGAGGCATATAACACAAGTGCAATTGACAATACTACAATCCAAAGAAAACCCATTTCAAGCACCAAACATGACTTCGATTGGTACTAATGATTAGTCAATCACATGTTAACTTACTCTAAGCATTTCCTTCGATTGAAAACACAAACTCATGATGCAAAGGCACAATAAGAACAAGCAAGTGACAACAACCAATCCTCAAGATGTGACTCCAACCACTAGCTTACAAAAACATGCTCATTTGACTCATTTTCGGAGATTATCAATGCCACCAGCTATCCTAATTCGCATGCCCTCACAAGAACGAAAGTCCCAAAAACACACTATGTACAAAGTAAATCACAAGGGACAAATACAAACACTCACATTCACAAGGAAGTTCAAGTGCACACATGTCAAACCATAGGCTTGCCGTTCATGTAGATCGCCACTAATGTAGGGTAGCCAAGCTTGGAATCACCAAGGACTTACGGGTACGATGTTGGCTAGGGCTAAGGTGAAGATATCATTTGGTTCAAGTGACTACACCTCCCTAATGCTCTTTGTTTTCATTTCAAACACCGTTCACATTTTTCCATTTCAACTTCACCTTGTTTCTCCCTCACACAACCCAAGATTTCTCCCTTTAATTCATGATCATTCACACCTTAAATCACCTTCACATGGTAGCACCATTTTTTTTTGCTTTTCAATTTGGTTATTGGATTGATCTTTTAGAGCAATTTTTCATTTCTTGAATCAAGGTGCTACCTTGCACTTGAAGTGCGTTTCTTTTCTTCTCTTCATTTGATCACATGTACCCCCCCCCCCCCCAAAAAAATTTTTTTTTTTTTTAGGTATTTGCCTATGTTATCTTTTATTTCCACCCCAAACTTAGGATTTTAGCCTATATTTCATTTTCAAGCAATTAGGGAGGATGGGTGCCAAGATGGAGGTTCCAAAAAGGTCAAGGTGTTACAAAGGTGTCAAAGAAAGGCCACAAGCTCAAAGGGGTTCACTAGGATTTGATGTCATCGGGAAGTCATTTGGGTGAAGTGGCTATCAAGAAGGGCCTAAGGACATTTTCCAAGCTTGGTTACACCTAGAATTTTGCCTTGAATCACATTCGGGGCAAGTTATAGATGACACTTATGAACGAGAATTATTCAACTAAACCTCACCACACATGGCATGCGAATCATTCTAGAAGGATCAATTTTTAACTTCCTAAACAAGAACAAAGATGAGAAATTCTATATTATCACACTAATGAGTCAAGAGTCACAAAAAATTAAAAGAGTTGTCACAAAATCATTCTTCGCCATGCATTTTTCACAATTTTTTTGGAAGGGTATGCCTATTTCACTTAGCATGCAAGACTACTTCATTGGTACCAAGAAAGTTAATTTGCAACCAAAACCTCAAAAGATGACGATTTACCCTTAAGAATGTCGTCACTCAGTCTATTATTGGGTCAATTCATCTATCTAAATCGGCATGGCTACACAAGGTGGATCAAAACAAGTATCAAACTTTCTGGACACATGCGATTCACACATGAGAAAGTGTGTGTCGCACGTGTAACGCACATGCTAACAATGAGCATGTGCGTAGCTCGTGCGGTTTGCACAATGACCTATGCGGCCCATATATCTCCTAGCAAGATCCATCTTGCCTAAAGGGTACTCAGACTTCCCCTGGCCCATAACAACTAACATCTCAACTACAAAATAACAAAAGAAGCTACAAAGTAAAGAAAACTAAAAATAATTAAACCATCAACTTCTTCCACAACAACACCAAAGCCCGACAGGGGCATAAAACCAAACAAAACAAGCCTGGCAAAGGAACCATAATGAGAAGGGTTGGTGTTTATACCTGATGAGTTGCAATTAGAGACACAATGGAAGAACTTGATGGAATTTATTGTGTGCCAAAAGGAGAGGGAGCACCTTTGTTTTGAGAAGAAAATGTTTGGAGCCTTCTGATTTTTGAACGTTTTAAACTTTACCTGAACTTAATGGAAGCTTCGCATTTGCGGTGGCCCGGCGCATTCGCAAAGGTTTAAAGTTTAACTGTCTTTCGTGTTCGCAGCTGGTCCATGCATTCACGAAGGCATGATGTAACATGGTCTTCGCGTTTGCGGCCAGTTTTCCACGTTCGCAAAGAAGACTGGTCTGACCAGATTTTTCACTTTTCTTCAGCATTCTGCCCGCGATGTGCGATGCGATGTGCAATGGGCACTTTCTGAGGCGCTAAACGCACCATGTTCGCACATGCCAGTGTTTTTGATCAGTTCACTGGTTTCTTGTGTGATAGCATGTGCGACGGGCACTCTTCCAGGTGCGAAAAGCACACTTTTCAGAGGTATTTTTGGGGCTTCTCAACACTTGGTTGTTCTTCTCATTTCCATGGCCACCTACAACACACAAAAAAGAAATAAAAAGTGAAGTAAAGCATAAAAATGATGGGTTGCCTCCCATCAAGCGCACAATTGAACGTCGCGGTGCGACGGTGGCTACCTCACCCTCAAGATTTCCACTTGGAAGGTTTGAACCTTCGACCCAGACATGAATCAAATTTCTGGTGGCACTCCCGGGGTGAAGGTTTTAGCATGAGAAGTCCATTCTCTTGATGTCGGATATCGCACTTTTTGGCCTTCAAGTGAGGAAGGACTCTTTGACTTCATTACACGACAAACTCAAAACCAGATAGACCTTCATCCACCCTCCTTCCAAGGTCTTCCAAAAGCTTGATTACTTTGACTTTCGTCCATTGAATCAAACTTAAGGTCGAACAAAGGTTGAAGTGGGATTTGGGCGTCTCCACCTTCAAGCTTGCCTCGTTCATAACATCCTCTTTTAGAGATACTATGATATCATGACCCCCACTTGGTGTAGTTGGTTGCAACACCACCTTTAATTGATGATCTTCTCTTGTGTTTTCCTCTTCTTTCGCCCTTGCGTCCACAAAGCATTGCTTTATGGATTGGACACCCTCCTCTTGGGTTTCTAACGATGCCAAAAGGGTTTTGAGCTTACCGTATATGCCTTCTTCGCTTGCGAATTCATGGTCCCTGTCAAAGTCACAAGCACCACTAGAACCATTGTTAGCACAAGAAGGGGGAGGGGGACGATCATCATTGGGGCAATCGCTCCAATGTCCGTCACGACCACCATACAAATAGCAATTTCTCCCATCATAGGAATATGAAGGTGAATACCTTCCTCTCCTAGGGCCAATCTTACATTTCCGCCAAAATTGGGGTCCTCCACAATAACAACAAGGATCAATATCACAAGGGTTGCAACCACCAACACCTCTATCTTTTTGAGATGCCATGAAATCAAACAACAAACTAAAAATACGCAAAAGAAAAACAACTATTCACAAAAATTGAACTAGAGTAAGTAAACTTAAATCCTAAACTAACTCAATACACCAAATTATCCCCCGGCAACGGCGCCATTTTTTGATAACGCTCAAATTGTGCTCTCCAATTAAGAAGGCCATGGCGATCGCGTAGTCAAAACAAAATTTATAATTCCCAATGGATATCGGAGTCGTACCCAAGGAAACAATGTAGTCGCGATCGAGCTAATAAAGAATAAAAGCAACTTATTGAAGTTCAATTAACAAAAAGGGAAAAGCTATCTAAAAGGGGGGTTTTAGACTAAAACTAAAAGATAAAGAAAACCAAAAAAAGGATAGAGTGATCAATGGCTCTCACCTTGCTTTTGACAAGCAAGGATAACAAGAAAGATATTGGCTTGGGAATTCAAATTCACAAGACTTGCTCGCGATTGACACTTAGGTAGTCTCGGTCATAAGTGTGGAATGCTATCTCTCGATCAACAACCATATTTCTGAATAATTTTGGTTAGAACATCATTCGGTGCGATAAACAAGCAACCAATTAACTTGGGGAGGTCGTCCTATTTCTAGCTCGGACCCTTAAATGGGAGATTCCATGATAGGAGCTATGTCTAGCCTCCAATCTAGATGGATTTCCAAGTACCCACTATCGACTCTTCCCGAATTAGGGAAATTCTCTCCCGAGCAATAACCCAAATCAGAAAGCTAAGTCAATGTTCGCAACCATTGACCATAAATTCAAGCATTGGAAGATTTAAGAGACCCAAATAATCAAACAAGAACAAAATCTAGATTTAGAATCAAATACCCTAACAAGTATTATCTCTGATACAAACCCAAAATCTCAAGTGAACAATACACCAATAAAATAGCAGTTAAGAACAAGAGTTTGAAGAATGAAACTTAAGATTTTACAATACAAAGCATCCAAATCTTCACTCCTATGGTGTTGGTTGATGAACTTGCTCTCCAAACTTGCCAAAAGTTGTGAAAATAGCCAAAGATGTGTTTCAAGACAGCTTGGAAGTGTTTTTATGAGAATTGGGGTTTCTCCAGATGTGAAATTCCAAAACTGCCCAGCTGCTTCGCTTTCCTTCTTCGCTTACGCGGAAGGTCTGCCGCGTAAGCAAAGTGTCTTTGTCTGGTTGACCTTCGTGTACGCCGTCAAGGGGTCGCGTTCGTGGAGAATTTCCTCAGTTGGCCTTCACGTTCGCAGCTGGGATCTCGCTTTCGCGAAGGCATATACTGCTGCCAGCTACTTGCTTCTCCAAATGGTCACCTTTTGACTTGTTTTCATCTGAATTCATCCCGAACACTTCTAAAACACAAAGACCTACAAAATAGAAATAATCCGTGTCAATTGCACAATTTTTCCACTTTAAACTAGAAAAAGCATAAGCTTAAAGGCTAAGTAACTAGGTAAGATACAGACTTATTGGGTACCAACCTCTTTACAATCATTTTTACCGATAATGGGCCCCATGGGCCATGCACGGTTTAGAAAATTATCAATAGTAGGCTCGAAGCCACAACTGTAGTATAACATGCGGGGAAAAATCTTTTTCATGTATGATATGCTCGCTAACAATAGAGTATCCCAAAATGGTTCGCAAATATTCCTATCGGACCTGCACATGCTCAACAGCTCTATAACAGTCATAACGAACCCAGAATAATATCTCTATGTTCGGGACTCATGAACATTCCTAAATAACCCACCATCTATGTTTTAGAGTAAATACAAGGCCACACAGGACCACAAGGGTAATATATAATACTACACGAATACTACAATCAACGTATGAAATAAACAGACAGAAAAGATGGCAAGGTCTGAGATACCAACCTGAAACAACCCACCCAAGGATACTAATTAATGCAGTTATAGCCTATATCCTCAGAGCTTAGGTAAGGAAATCCATCACCTACCTATCATCCGATGACTAGCTGCAGAAATGGAGTCGTCCAGGCTCGAACTGCTTCAGGAAGCTCTGAATCACAAAATTACTATTAACACAATAATCTTGGCATTAAAATGAAACCCACGATACCCATAATGCTATAAACATAACCGGGTCAAAATCTGGGTCACAAGCGAGCTCATGGGCCTTGCAACCTAAAACCAGAAACAAAAAATACCATGGTGTTTCCCACATTCCCGGGAGAACGTGCTAAAAATTTGAGCAGAAAAAGACCATGGGAAGGGGTCAAAACAGCCCCAAGAATCAAGAATTTAAAGGGGAGAATTTATGGAAAACAATGGAAATTAACAAGAGATTTTACCTATTCACGAAGCCAAAACACACACCCGGATCAACAACAGTTATTCCTCCAAGCAATGGGGATGAGCAGGTGAACATTTATAGTAAAAATGGAGGATTTATCGAGGTTTAAAAATGGTTAGAGAGGCTGAAAATGAGCTGCCAACAACTATTTGAAGTGGCAAGCCAAGGCGCATGGGCGGCCAATGGCGCGCGTGCAGGGGTGCTGGCATGGGCGTAGGTGCGCAGGAGTCCATGCTGGGCGTTGAGGCACAGGGGCGGCCTAGGCGGCTCCCTGGCGCCACACCAGCAACCAGAAATACCAATTTCACACTTTGGGTCCTCGGGAATGCATCTGGGGTCTTGCGAACAAAAACGAGCTGATCTATTGGACTAGAAATGGCGTTCTGGATCCAATGGAATTGACGTAAATCCCATTGGAGGTCGATTTAAAGAAAAGTGGGCCCTGCGCCCAAAATCAACCTTTAGGCCAACAATTCCAAAAATAGAACCCAAGGGCCGAAATCAAGTCCAGAAGCCTCGGGACCCGTACCAATGGTCCCTTTATCCTAAAATCGACATTCCAGAGCTAACAAAGCTGATGGAATTTCCATCCGGGGCCGTCTTCTCTAAATATTGACCAAAGTCAACCAAGCAAGCCCAACTGGCCTGAAAACACAAAACGGGAGAGAATTCCAAGTTGAAAAGCTCCCGGATCCCAACAAAAGGTCCAACTAGACCAAAGCCCACGCTCTGAAGCTAACGGAACTGTCAGAATTTGATTCCGAGCACGTTCACTAAGAATGTTGACTGAAGTCAACGATTTCAAAAGTCTAAAGCTTTAAAGCAAGGAACGACCAAAAAGACCAAACAAACGGCCCGGGCACCAAACTACTGGTCCCAGCAAGCCATAAATGACCGGGGGCCACTACAGGCAAGCTCTAACAGTACACGAAAGGCAAAAATATGTAAATGACCGGAAGGGTCATTACATCATCCACTACTAAAAATACTTTCATCCCCAAAAGTTAGGAAAGAAGGAGACACTAGAGATTTAAGAACAGTGGATACAAAGCCCGTACGACTCTCTCGGACAACCCGAGTAGCCTCCTTGACTGGACGGCACCCAACTGAACGATGCTGGATTCCAAACTTAAACTCCAAAACTCCAAGGGTCTACCCACTTAAACTGAACCTCGAGAATCATAACCGGAAAGCACCAACACAACACCGAAACCAGAGAAGCAAGGTGACCAACACATAGAACTCAAATCTTTGAAACCACGACCAAGTTTACCAAAAAAGCCAATAACCAAAACTCTAACTGATGAACCCACTAATCCGCCAATTCCTTTTATTCTGAACTGAATTCTTTTGCACCACAAACAGGTTGCTGCATATAAGTGGAACACTCAAACCATCCTCGAAGCATCAGATGGCACACCGGAGATCCATAGTTCCCGCTTACACTCTACTACGAATGAAGTCACCATTTTTGCTCAAACTCTTTCCAAGCCAAGCTATAGTCTACTAGCCTTTGACATCCAAGATAACAATCTAAAGCATATCGTCAAAAACTGGAGTTACCTGTCCCGACTGGCCATCAACTAATGAACGAACACTTTTGCTTACATCAAACTCAATAACTGAACCCAACTAAATAACCCATCTGAACCCGACTGAAGTTTTGAACACCATGGTTAGGAAAGCCATGCATGAACATCTTGTGTTGACGGAGAAACTTCCAAACTATAGAATGAACAAAGACAACCTCACTGAACCATGCCAAGTATGAATCAACTGGAAGCAAATAAACAAGGGCAACCTGCCCAACAGACCCAAACCAAAACCAAGATCCTGCAAGGAGTGTGGTAAGCCTACCACGAAGTTCGTAACCATCACTAAGCTCCAAACACTAAGAAGCACTGCTGCTACTCTGAATACTCGAACACCATTCAAATTTGAAATCGCCTTACTAATCTTACCTCAGGAAGAAGTCCACTGTGCCGTGAATATCACGTCAAAATACCTCGAAGGCAAAAGAAAAGGTGTCTGGGGTTCAAAGTTGCCATCTAGCCATGGAAGTTTTTGCATACACCTTCAACACACCTCTTTAGCTCGAGTCAACCGCTCTACTACATCTGCACATAAAACCACCATCTCTGAAGCATATAACACACTAAACTTCTAGTCTGCAATAGTCGAGTCTAACCAACACTGGAATCCCATATAAAAGACAACCTGGAAGAATCAACTAAACAAGCTTTCAAACTCTCGGCAAATGAATGGTGACCACCAGTCTCTAAGTATCATTAGAACTCAAAATAGCCTCGCAAGTCTTAACCCGCACAACCTGATCACATAAAGCATACACCACTGCTGAATCTCAAACTTACGGTGCTGAGTATGTCCAAACAAGGTAGAATGAACCTAATTCTTTCCAAGAACACCGTCGAGATCTGAAATGTCTAGCCTTACTCAAAGGTTAGCCAAGGACTGGATGTCCAAAACTGACTACCACTCCAAAATGGAAATAGGGGAGCTAAGTTGCCCGCACCTACTACCCTCCGGCATAAGGATGCTGCAACCAAAGAGAAACCTTCACGCACCATCTGATGTAACCTGACAGCCCAAAATTTTGAAACCCAACTTCAATTTGCCAACCAATGCCTCTGTCAAAACCCATAAGTAGACCCATACGCTATCGATGAACACTCAGGTAACTAAGCCCGTTAGGCTCTGAATATGCAAGCTGCCCAATCCGTATATGCTGCTGAAATTGGTTCCCCCCAAAGAAGATAACAAGGAAGCCAAGGTCGATGCAACAAGTTCACAAAGGTAGTACTGGGAATGACCACTACCTCAATCTCAGACTAGAAGGAATTCTGACCTCGGATCTAACAAAGGAAATGACACCACAACCTGAACTCGATCGACGCAAGTCACCAACATACAAGCCAAAGCAAACTCTTGGTCGCCACCTTAGTCAGCTACTAGAACTCATAAGCACGGATAGGGAGTCGTGTCCCTCTTCTTTTAACTAAACCAAACCTCTCCTTAGCATATACTGAACCTTAAAAATTCTTTCTCAAGTAAGAACCTGGAGTTATTCCCTTATCTCCCATACTTACATTGTCAAAACTCAATAAGGCAGGAGAAGAGTGGGTCGGATACCCAGCTCGCCCAAAATTCTAGGAATACAACTCAACCATGAGTCTATGGTAAACACTTAGTAAAAAATGCTAAGGCCAAAACTCAATCACAATGCCGAAATCAAAAGCCCATCCAGAGAACTACAATCAAAATTCATTCCGACTGGAACTGGGGAAACAATAACACAACCCAACTGGTCAAGAAACTGAGGAAGACTATGGGAACAACCCACATACCTGCCAACCTCCTAAACTAACCAAACAAAGGGGGTTGACTCTAACCACCCGAGAAAACCAAACCAATCAATGCATGCTAGCATAGTCGACACCTCTCAACTCAAGACAAGAGCTTAAGCTCCGGCACAACCACCGGTAACACCAAACTAACACAAGATCTTCTAGCAACCGCTAGATTACAGCCTAGGCAACAATCATCTAGGATAACTCAACAGGGAAGACTCAACAAAAGTCTAGAATCACAATGGAACTGGAAGCAAAACCAACCAAAAAAGAGACTAACAAGAACTACCCACGAGTCACAACTCCGGATAAGCACCTATCAAGGATAACTCACCCCCATCCACTACTAAGGAATAAACTACCATAAAAACAATGCATAAACACTTTACTGAGGTAGTCAAACAACTAAACAAGTAGCAGATAGGCATATAAGCAAATAAATGATAGAAGGGATAGAATCTCAACGCGAGCAGTACTATCTCAAGACAAAGGTAACAAAAGCCTTACCTGGAGCAACAATATCAGGAACCTCTACCTTGGGCCCACCAAGAGGGGAATCATACTAATGGGGTCTAACTCTGGACTGAGTAGTCAAAGCAGAAGGCTCAACCATCCCTCGCTGGGGACAATTTCTATACAGGTGGCCAATCTCTCTACAATCATAACACCCCTACTGACTGGGATATGCGAACATGGGGCAATCCCTAGCAAAGTGCCCATGATCACTACACTAAAAGCAAACCCCACTGAATGAAGTCGGACGAGAAGATCTCACTAAACCTGACCGGCCACCATGGCCTACACAACCTAAAAGCAAACCTCGATGAATCTGACCCATACCAAGTCCACTAAGCTCAACATGCCCTACATAACCACTCTCTAGAACTCGGGGAGAAACTAAAACCTGTCTGCTAGATAAGAAGCAACGGAACTGATCCCTAGCAAATAGTCCCCTACCTCGAGTCTGAAAACCTTAGAAATTGCCCTGACAATAATGCTTCTTACTACTTCCTCCATATGCCTCACAACATAAACCCTCAACAGCTCAAGCATGGTCTACTACCTGAAGGAAAGTCATCCCAACTGTAACCAAGTGCTCGGTTGCTAAACGGAGTGGTGAAATCAAACCTCCAATAAAGCTCTGAACTCTATCATACTTTGAAGGCACAGTCCTAGCAGTACGCCTAACCATCTTGTGAAACCTCGCCTCATAGTCTAACACTGACATACAACCCTGCTGAAGAATTGGGAGCTCAACCCTAGCTGAAGCACTGCTCATAGAACCAGGTACTGAAACACCCACCAGAGGACTCAGAGTCCTAGCCACGGTGTCTGGAAGAATTGGGGTATCCTGAAACCCTACCGGAGGCTGGGCTGACCCAACACCCCTATATGATGTAGCAAACTCTCATCCTGAAATTCTGGAGCAGAAAGAGGTACTGAAGCAATAGGCACAAAAGCCTCGACATCACCCACTGTTAAACTCATCATAGGTATCCTAGAAGGAATGAAAAAATCGAAGTTTAGAAGTAAATTGAACACGATAAGGATACAAAAAGATGAAACTTTTCCTAATAATGGCCTACAGCCTCCCGCAGATAGGATACGGATGTCATCGTACTGATTCACGAGACTCTACTTAGAAACTTGCTTCTGGACTATGACACCGGTGAACCTAGAGCTCTAATACCAAGTTGTCATGACCCAATTTATCAGGTCATGATGGCACCTACAACCCACCAGTAGGCAAACTAATCCCCGTAGCCCAAAATGGTTAGTAATGAGCTACTACCTAACAAATAGGAATAATAAGAAGATATAAGCAGAAGCAGAATATAAATATAGACAAGGCGGAAGCAAATAACCCAAATATATACAAAATGAAACTACACCAACCCCAAGACTTGGTATCGACAGTACAAAAGTTTCTAATAAAAAATAAGTGCTAGAAGTGACAAAACGATAAGTACAACTGTCTCCGAATATACAAAGAGTAATAGTACAAAAGATGAGATGTAGACAAGCCCCGACCGTCAGGCGCTTACCCTAGTCTCGAATCTCTCAAAAGCTGCACGAATCTCAAATGCAGTCAACAATGAAAGCTCAACTAATATCTGCACTAGAAATATGCAGAAGTGTAGTATGAGCACCAATTTCTAAGCAACGATTACCCAGTAGGCATCATCAGCTGACTGAGTGCATATAAGATATAAAAGCAGTAATAAGAAGATAACAAGGATATAGTCACGGAAAACGAGAAAGCACAAGGAACTAGCACAAAGAGTAATCAACAAAGGGTTACAAGTATAACATGCTAGCACAGAAGGTATACATACACATAAACACAGGTGAAACAAGGAAGAAGGACACACCTGGGATCCTTGCAACAACAATACATATAAAAGAGAGTCTAAAAAGATGGGGCAGTACACCGGTAACCTTAAAATAAAAGGGGAAGCATGAGAGCAATTCAACAATCGAGATAGAATCCATAAACTAGTAGAAACATGCCCAAGACATCAATATCAAGATAAGAATAGACGAACAACAAGCCCTCAAGTATAACCTTAAGATGGAATAACTAAACCACAAGCACCCAGATCCGCTAATAAAACCACGACAAGGAATATAACTCAATGACCCACAACTACTCAGAAGGCTACACAATCAGAGCCTCAAAGATATAGGACTCACTAGCCCCTCAATACTCAAGCCCAAAAATCAGAGCCTCAACAGGCTAAAATTCGCTAAACCACCAAGAACCAAAAGCCAATACAAGCTTTATAAAAAGACGTGAGTAAATATAATCTACCCACAGTCTCAACAGCCTTCCATACAACTGAGGAACACAATCAAGTAAAAACAAACCCTTCAGCAGCCCATACAATCAGAGCGTACACTGAACACACAGAAAACAAGGGTGGAATCCGAGTGAAATATGCATGATGATAAATCTGGTGTAACAGTGCCCGTATGTTACCCCTTCTGGTGCCTATAAAGCCCAATAGAGGTAGGATCTGTGAAAGGCCCTTTCCCGTGTACCTCACCTACACCTTACACCCCCCTCCTGGCACGCTGTGTCAGCCCGTAGCCTATGGCCCAAGAATGATAGGGGTCCATGGAGGTCTACTCATAGACCACATACAAAAACTACGAACCCTAATATGTAACGCAATAATCAAAACCTCGGTACATGCCCAGCTTCAACCCGGGATTAATTCAGTGGTAGTAATCTCAAAAACCTATCAGAGGGTTCCCAAAGTGTATTCGGGTCTAAAAAGTAAGTCAAAATAGGTCGCGCGCATGACCTCTCTGAGTCTAGTATCATCTCAAAAGTTATAGTAAAACAAGTCTATCGCTCGACCCCGCCGAGTCTAGTATAAGTGGAAAAATAGCGATAAAACATCCTTTTATTCTCTCTTACCCCAAGAAGATCCATTAAGATGGTACCAACCTCTTTATAATCATATTTAATAAAAATGAGCCCCACGGGCCATGCAAGGTTTAAAAAATCATCAATAGTAGTCTCAAAGCCAAAACTGTAGTAAAATATGCAGGGACAAATCTTTTTCATGTATGATATGCTCGAAAATAATAAAGTAGCCCAAAATGGCACACAAACATTCCTATCAGCTCTGTACAGGCTCAACAGCTCTACAATAGTCATAACCAGCCTAGAATAATATCTCTATGTCCGAGACTCGCGAACATTCCCAAATAACCCACCATATATGTTTTAGAGTCTATACAAGGCCACACAGGACCATTGGGGTGATATATAATACCACACGAATACTACAATCAATGTACGAAATAAACGGACAGGAAAGACAGGCCAGGTCTGGGGTACCAACCTAAAACAACCCACCCAAGGATACTAATTAATGCAGTTATAACATATATATGCAGAGTCTAGGTAGGGAAAGCCATAACCTACCTGTATTCCGATGACTAGCTGCGAGAATGACGTCATCTAGGCTTAACTGCTCCAAGAAACTCCAAATCACAAAAATACTATCAACACAATAATCTAGGCATTAAAATGAAACCAACGATACCCATAATACTAGAAATATAACCGGGTCAAAATCCGGGTCACAAGCGGGCTTGTGGGCCCCGCAACCTAAAATTAGAAATGAAAAATACCATAATATTCCCCACATTCCCAGGAGAACGTGCTTAATATTTGAGCAGAAACAGACCATGGGAGGGGGTCAGAAAAGCCCTAAGAATCAAGAATTTAAAGGGGAGAATTTATGGAAAACAACGGAAATTAACAAGAGATTTCACCTATTCACGAGGCCAAGAAAACACCCGGATCAACAAAAATTATTCTTCCAAGCAATGGGGATGAGCAGGTGAAAATTTGGAGTAAAAATGGAGGATTTATCAAGGTTTGAAAATGGTGAGAGAGGCTGAAAGTGAGCTGCCAACAGCTATTTAAAGTGGCCAGCCAAGGCGCAGGGGCAGCCCATGGCACGCATGGGCGCTGGAATAGGCGCTGGTGCACAGGAGGCCATGCTGGGAGCTAAGGCACAGGGGCTTCCATGGGCCTGCAGGTGTGCACACACAGGGGCGGCCCAGGCGGCGCCCTGGCGCCACACCAGCAACAAGCAATGCCAATTTCACACTTTGGGTCCCCGAGAACACATTTGGGGTCCCGCAAACAAAAATGAGTTGAGCTATTTGACTAGAAATAGTGTTCCAGATCCAATGGAATCAATGAAAATCCCATTGTAGGTCAATTTAATGAAAAGTGTGCCCCACACCCAAAATCAACCTTTAGGCCAACAATTCCAAAAATGCAACCCAAGGGCCAAAATCAAGTTCGGAAGCCTCAAGACCCAAACCAATGGTCCCTATAGCCTAAAATCAATATTTTAGAGGTAACAACGCTGATGGAATTTACATCCGAGGCTATATTCTCCAAATGTTGACCAATGTCAACCAAGCAAGCCAAACTGGCTTGAAAACACAAAACGAGAGAGAATTCTAAGCTCAAAAGCTCCCGGCTATGAACAAAAGGTCCTTCTAGATCAAAGCCCATGCTCTTGAGCTAACGAAACTATCGGAATTTGATTCTAAGTATGTTCACCAAGAATTTTGATTGATGTCAACGATTTCAAAAGTCTAAAGCTGTAAAGCAAGGAACGACCAAAAATACCAAACAAACAGTCCGGGCACCAAACTACCAGTCCCAGCAAGCCATAAATGACTTGGATCCACTATAGGCATGCTCTAACAGTACAAGATAGGCAAAAACGTGTAAATATACAGAAGGGTCTTTACAGATTAGCTACATGTGATTGATAAGCTAGGAGGAAGACCAAAAGTCTGGAGTCGTTTGTGAGTTAATATTATTGTTACATTGGGAAATGGTCTTTGGGATCCTCGAGGGGTCTGGAAACTTATAGGTAGCACAATAAAGTTATTTGGACCGGTTGGGTGGTTAGCTGGGTTCTTTCTGGGTGATTGGTCATCGGGGTTGACTCGAGTAATGAAGTGGTAGTCTAGGTCTGGACTTAGTGGTTGGACAAGGGTTAAGGTGATTTGGTAAGTTTAAGGATTAAGGTGACTTGAGAAGTCGTAGGTGTTGGGTGTAGAGCTAAAGAGGGGAGTTGGCAGCGGAAGGATAGGAAGGCTTGGGGTCAAAGCGTATTGGATAAAGGTGGATGTTAAATGACTGAAGTATTATAGTTTAAATGTATATTTTCCCTTGATTTCTTATATGATGGTATGAGTGGATTCGCGTCGACCGATGATGCCTATCAGTACATGTGTTTGTACTGATTCTACTCTTGCTATACCTTTTTGGGTATAGTGTGGTTGCAGGATTGGTGATGTTTCATAGATACACGATGATGGAAATCTCCAACAGCTCCTACTTTTTGCTTCTATGGTGGAGTTGTGTCCTTTTCATTTGAATTGTATTACTCTTGTAGTAGCTCTTGTACTGGCATAGACTAGGTTCTAGGAAGGGCGGTTTTCAAAATTGTAATTGGTTTATCATTTCAAATGGTGTAACGACTTTCTTGTATAAAAAGGGCTTAATTTATGGTTTTACTTCTTTTTCCGCATTACCTGTTGGATCGGGTGGTAAAGGTTCTCCTATCTAGGTGGATTAGAGTAGGTGCCTACACAACCCAATAGTTAGGTCATGACAGTTTTGTTAGCTCCAAACTTTGGTCTGTTTGGATCTTTAGTCGAAGTCTTGGAGATTTTGGTATGAAATTACCTCTCGTTCTGTGTTTTCAAGCCTGTTGGGCTTGTAAGGTTGACTTTGGTCAACATTCGGAGAAGAAGGCCTCGGATGGGAATTCCGTCAGCGTTGTTAGCTTTGAAATGTCAAGTTTGGATTATGTAGGTGGTTGGTTTGGGTCCCGGATGAGCCAGACTCATTTTGGGTATTTGGTTGTGTCACGACCCAACTACCGAGCCGTGCGGGAGCCTACTCTAAGAACCTAACAGGTAAATTGCAGAAAACAAAGTATAACAATAAATAACCTCATTTTATATATGAAAACAATTATAAAACCTTTTTAATTCCGAAAAACTCCTTACACAAGAAATACAATGAACCATTTTTATAACTGGAAAACAACCCTCCCCAGGATCTAGTCTAAATAGGTACAAGAGCTACTACCGGAGTAAATACAGAAGATGTAAGAGGACACAACTCCCACCATGGAAACAAAGAGTAGAAGCTACTGAAGATCACCGTCGTCATGTACCTAGGAAATATCACTGATCCTGCAACCAAATTATACACAAAAAAGTAAAGCAAGAGTAGAATCAGTACAAACACACGTACTAGTAGGCATCATCGGTCGACCTGAATCCATTCCATATCATCATATAAGAAATAAAGGGAAATGCAATTAACTACAATACTTCAGCCCTTCAACATCCACCTTACCACAACCCAATATCAACCCAACCTTCCTATCCCTTCCGCTGCCAACTCAACCACTATTAGATGCTATGCTCTGAGTGGACATTCCCAAAGCACCTAAACCCTCAGTCTTTCTAAGTCACACTTGTCATTACCCGACCTCTATGCTCACACCCGGACCACCATACCCTTACCTCAGTCAACCACTATGATGCTGATAAGTCGGTAATATACCAACTTATTGAGCCTTTACTCATGAATTAATCCTATGTTTTGATGAGATTTAGAGGTGGATGCTTCTCTTACATTTACAATGCCTCCACAACTTTTGACCGAAAATGGGTAAAAGATAGTGGGGAAGGTGAAGGGCTGTTCTTGGATAAAAGTTGTGATTTGAATGAAATTTAGGGGTTATAATGCCAATTCTTTTGTGGAAAATAGTAATAGAACACATTATAAGTACTGAGCTGAACTTGGATTGTTAAAAATGGAGTTTTAGGTCAAGGGGCACCATTGAAGAACCCCCTGGAGTTCTGGGACGATAAAGATTGCTATAGCAGAACCCAACCACTATAGCAGTCCTGCTATAGCAGAGAAATCCTCTCTATAGTGGTTCCGCTGTAATGGACGATCGTCTGCTATAGCAGAAGACCGCGAAATAGTAGCCTTCCCAGGCTAACACTTCGAAGAATTTTCCCTTTTTAACCTCATTCCTTTATGATTTATCGAGTTCTAACCCCACCCTTTGCCATATTATAGGTTAACACACTCCAATGGCTGAAGAACAATTCCCCAAGTATCCCTATGTTAGGTTCCCTTACGATGCTAGTCAGGAGAGGTTTTAAGACTACCGCCGGTTAGGATTATGCTTTGAAAGGGCCATCAAAATGGATGGAGTGGCTAAGAAGGCTGCTACCTTCTATCGCAGGCTTCAAGAGTTTGAATGGGGCTCGCTGGTGGTAGCTCCTCCCTCCGCATATATGGGTTGGTTGCAGGAGTTCTATGTATACTCCTTACTGTTCGTTGGAATTATCCCAACCCCCCCATCCGCCTCCGAGGGGTAGATGTACCAGTGGACTCTCAAACTATTAATGAGGTGCTAGGAGTGCCTCACGTCTCTAATGCAACATATGAGGCCAAGGCTCGACTTTGGTATATGACTTAGCTGAGAGATACCTTGGTGGATGAGGAGTTCAAGAGCCAGGTTTACTAGCCCAGTCCCGAGGGCATCACCAACGCCTTTGTAACACCCTAAAATTTGATTCATCTTCTAAACTTAGAAGCTCTGCGAAATTCAGAACTTCCAGGAATCATGAGTCAAGTCCATGAGCCGTGGATGGAACCACGAGTCATGAAAAGGACTCATAAAACTAGTCCTATAAATCATCCTTAGGTCTGAGAACGATGAGTCAAGTTCATGGTCCGTGGATGGTTCCATGAGTCGTGGAGCCAACTCGTGAAACTCAGACTGAGGGTAGTCAAAATTCCCCAGAAACCATTAGAGATTTCTATGACCCATGGAAGTTTCCATGAGTCATCCAGTTGAATCATGGAATCTCTTCTACAGCTTCTTCTTTTGGCTCAGTAACCACAACTCCAATCCATGAATCGTGGTTACTTCTATGGCTCGTGGAAGGGACTCGTGGGACCTGAAGCCGAAGTTTTTAACAACTTTTCTCGAATTAAATCCCAGAGGTAATTTTGTAACTACCCACCTTTTTAACTCTTAAGTGAGGTCATTTTGGCCACTTTTAGTAGGGTTTCTACTCCTATTAGCCTAAGTCTTTCATTATTCCTTATTCATCTACCAAAAGAGGAAAAGAACTCCTTCAAGTTCAAAGTCTCAAGCCTCAATTTATTTTCATCTTAGATCAAGCAAGCTTTAATAAGGTATGTGGGTATTCAATAAGGGATTCCTTTCACCCTTATGCCTAAAACCCCATGTTTTACTTTGACTTATGAAATTATAAAATTAGGGTTCTTACCCAATTTGGGGAAAACTTATGGGTTCAATTTTTAAGCATCAATTCATGGTTTCTCATTGCTTATCTATGATTTATTTGAGGTTCCTTAATTGATTTTAAAAACCCATGCATTAAAGATGATTTCTAGCATGATTCCTTCAATATGCATGTTTTCAAGTGAAAATTGGCATGTTTAGATAGCATGACCTTGTATATTAAGAAATTGCATGCCTAATTCTTCAAGTCATGACTTTAGAAAGGAAGATATGTGTTGATTTATGGCTATGCTAAGCTTTAAGACTTATGATTCGAATTTGCATTGCATTAGATATGTCCTTATGCTTTTCAAACAGTTTTGGCATTAGATATGTCACTAGCATATTATAAGTTATATGTATATTTTGGGAGTAGTGTTTATCACCAAGAAATGAGGGTTCTAGATAATCCAACTCCAAAACTAAGTTGCCATTGTAGTTTAAGAGGGTCCTCATTAGTTGAGAATGTCTCTTCATGAAGAAGGGTCCTCGTTAGTTGAGACTGTACCCTTATTAAAGTGGTTCCATGCTTTGATATGTATAGTACCCCATACCATGGCAAGGTTTGGGGTAGCTTTGCAAACTAGAGTGATATATAGTTGGATTCCCTATAGCTCACATTGTCTATTATCGGTTATAAGAAGACCCGTATGAAGGTTTTAAGCATTAAGCTATCCTTTTTCATTCTTGAGCTCAACCTATGGTATTTATTTATGATATCTCTTTTATGCATGATCTCAGTCTTAATTATGTTTCAAGTATGCTTTTACCTTACTTATGCATATCTCATGTATTCAGTACATCCTGTAGTACTGACGCATATTTTGCGCTGCATTCTCTTGATGATGCAGATTTAGGCTCTCTTCCTCAGGCTCGTGGCTAGATGAAGCCAAATATCCCAATTCTGTTGGTGAGTCCTCATCCTTCGAGGACTTGTATTAGTATAGTAATTTTGTCTATCTTTCTTTAAGATTCTCGAGTTAGTTAGGGTCTTGTCCCATCAACTTTTATGACAGTTTAGAGGCTTCAGACATAGCTAGACTTGTATTCTATATTTTGGATTTGATGTTTCTTAGACCTTGTTCCTATTTAGTTATATTTGCCTATCTTTATTTAGTATGCTTCTGCTATATTTCTTATATTTATCTAGAGATATGCTATGACCAATGGTTAACTTGGGGCATTTGTGGTCCCAGGTCCTATGTTACGTCTAGGGGGTAGCCTTGAGGAGTGTAAAACTTGGTATCAGAGCCTTAAGTTCAACAGTCCTAGAGTGTTTGAAAGCCGCATCGAGTAAAGTCTCTTTCATGTGTGTGAAGTGCGCCACACTTCTGAGAGGGAAGCTATGAGGTGTCTCAGGAAAAACATCATTTCTTTCATGATCAATATCGTGCGATAGAGTTTAACTCTATTACTCCTCTAATCTAATTTTTTTGCATTTTAGATTATGCTTTCTCACCGTGTCATGCCTCGTAGAGCCGCTTGAAATGTTAACCCTCTGATTCCAAACCCCGAGGTTACAAATGCGGAGTTCAGGAATGCTATTCATATGCAAGCTCAAACTATGGCTGCCCAGGCCAATTAGCAGGCTCCTATCCCCGTCCACCCTCAAGGTGGAGTGCTACCCGAGTCTGAGACTTCATTCACATGAACCTACCTGAGTTCTGGGGTTCGAAAGTTGGTGAGGATCCACAAAATTTCTTGGATGAGGTAAAGAAAATTTTTGGTGTAATGCAAGTGGTTGGCAGTGATGGTATTGAGCTAGTTTCCTGTCAACTCAAGGACGTGGCTCATATTTGGTTCACTCAATAGAAAAGTTTTAGGGATAAGGATGTGGTCCCTATGATGTAGGAATGCTTTTGGAGAGCTTTTCTTGATCGGTTCTTCCTGAGGGAGTTAAGGCAAGCTAAGGCCAAAGAGTTCATGAATTTGAGGCAAGGTTCTATGTCAGTTCCGGAGTACAGATTGAAGTTCACCCAACTTTTAGGTATGCTCCATCTATGGTGGATGACCCGTGGGATGAGATGACTAAGTACATTAGATTGAGGGAGATAAGTTAAGGGAGATGGCAAGGGAGAATAAGAATGTTAGATCAAAGAGTTCAGGTTTTGGCCATCACAGGTCCGAAGGCGGACATCGCTCTTCATTTTTGAAGAATTCATTAGGTCCCATTCATTCTTTAGCTAGTGCTCTTATCCAGGCCCCCAGGCCTTGTCAGGATCAGACGGGTAGAGGATCTTGTTCCTATTTGCAGGGGAGTGTTGCAAAGAGGACCCCTTACCCTTCTTGCAACAAGTGTGGTAGAAGTCATCTTGGTAAGTGTTTAGCTGGTTCATGTGGATGCTTTGGATGTGGTCAGGTTGGACATAAGCTTAGAGGTTTCCTTTCAACTAAGAAGGGATAGAAAGGTAGCAGGACTCAGTCTTCCCCAGCAGCCCCAGCAGCCCCAAGAGGTTGACCGGCCTGGCAGGGCACTGCTTCTAGTTCTGGTGGTTAGTGCCAGAACTGCCTTTATGCCATGTCCTCTCACCAGGACTAGTAGAGTTCACTGGATGTTGTTACTGGTATGTTGAAAGTCTTCTCTCTCAATATGTATGCTTAATTGGACCCTGGTGCCTCCTTATATTTTGTGACCCCATATGTTGCTTGTAAGTTCGAGATTAGTCCTGATCAGCTCTTAGAACCCTTTTGTGTTTCTACTCCTGTTGGTGAGTCAGTCTTAGCCAAAAGAATCTATCAAAATTTCCCTATCTCAATCCTTCATAGAGTCACTTTAGCGGCTCTAGTACAGTTAGGGATGACTGATTTTGATGTTATTCTTGGTATGGATTGGTTGTATGTATGTTATTCCTGAACTGATTGTCGTACTCGAGTTGTCTGTTTCAAGTTTCCAAATAAACCTGTCTTAGAGTGGCAAGGTAGTCCTCTATCATCGAAGGGTCATTTTATATCTTATCTTATAGCTCTAGGAAGATGATTTCTAAATGTTATATTTATCATATAGTTTGGGTTACCGACAAGGAGTCCAAAACCTCATCTCTCTAGTTAGTTCCTATTGTGAATGAGTTTCCAGAAGTGTTTCCCCAAGATTTGCCCGGAGTCCCTCCCTAGCGGGAGATCAACTTTGGAATAGATCTTCTTCCAGATATGCTTCCTATCTCTATTTTTCCTTATAAAATGGATACCGTGGAGCTTAAGGAATCGAAGGATCAGCTGAAAGACCTCTTTGATAAGGGTTTTATTCAACCCAGCATCTCTTCATAGGGTGCTCCTGTTTTATTCGTGTGAAAGAAAAATGGTTCCCTCAGAATCTGTATCGACTACCGTTAGTTGAGCAAAGTCACAATCAACAATAAGTATCCCATTCCTAGGATTGATGACTTATTTGATCAGCTTCAGGGTGCCAGATACTTCTCTTAGATCGACCTTAGATCCGGTTATCATCAAATCAGAGTTAGAGAGTGTAACATCCTGAAGACAGCCTTTAGAACTCGGTATGATCATTATTAATTTGTGGTTATGTCTTTTGGACAAACAAATGCTCCCGCAGCTTTTATAGATTTGATGAACCGTGTGTTCAAATAGTATTTGGATATGTTTCTGATTGTTTTCATTGATAATATTCTTATCTATTCTCGGAGTAAGGAGGAGCATGCGGACTATTTGGGAATTGTGTTATAAACTCTCAAGGATCGACAATTATTTGCTAAGTTTAGGAAGTGTGAATTCTGGATGTAGTTTGTTCCTTTTCTGGGTCATATTGTGACTAGAGATAGCATTCGAGATGATTCTAAAAAGATTAAGGCAGTAAATAACTGGCCTAGACCCAGTTCCCCATCTTATATTGGGAGCTTTTGTGGTTTGGCTGGTTACTACAGAAGATTTATGGAAGGGTTTTCTTCCATTGCTGCCCCATTGACTCTGTTGACTAAAAAAAGGTTAAATTTCAGTGATCTGATCTATGTGAGAAGAACTTCTAGGAATTAAAGACTAGATTAACCACAACCAAAGTGTTGGCTCTACCCGAGGGCCTAGATGACTTTGTTGTGTATTGTGATGCTTCTAGGACTAGTTTGGATTGTGTGTTGATGCAGCGTGGTAAGGTGATTGATTATGCTTCGAGACAACTTAATATTCATGAGAAGAACTACCCCACTCATGATCTTGAGTTAGAGGTCATGGTTTTTGCTTTGAAGATTTGGAGTCACTACTTGTATGGTGTTCATGTGGATGTATTCACCGATCATAAGAGTCTTCAGTATGTGTCCACTCAAAAGGAATTGAATCTTCGTCAAATGAGATGGCTTGAGCTTCTTAAGGATTATGTTATGAGAGTGTCTTACTATCAGGGTAAGGCCAATGTCGTGGCGGATGCACTTAGTAGGTTGTCCATGGGTAGTGTATCTTCGATTGAGGACAGAAAGAAGGAATTGGCCAAGGATGTTCATCGACTTTCTCGATTAGGAGTTTGCCTTATGGATTCGACCAAATATGGTATTATTGTTCAGAATGGTTCCGAATCATCTTTGGTAGCTAAAGTGAAAGAAAATCAACACAGTGATTCTATTTTGCCCAAGTTGAAGGGTGCAGTCCATCAGCAAAGAATAGAGGTTTTCTCCCAAAGGGGAGATGGTGTGCTTCGATATCAGGGTCGATTGTGTGTCTCTAACATAGATGGGTTGAGACAACGAATTTTGACTGAGGATCATAACTCCAGGTATTCTATTCATTCCAGTTCCACAAAGATGTACCATGACCTATGGGAAGTCTATTAGTGGAATGGCATGAAGAGGGACATAGCAGGTTTTGTGGTTAAGTGTCCCAACTGTCAACAAGTGAAGGTCAAGCATCAGCGACCGAGTGGTATGACTCAGGATATTGATCTTCCTACTTGGAAATGGAAAGCGATCAATATGAACTTCATTACTAGTTTTCCTCGTACTCGCAAGCAACATGATTATATTTGGGTGATTATCGACAGGATGACTAAATCAGTCCACTTCTTGGATGTTAAGACCACAGATTCAGCAGAGGACTATGCCAGACTCTACATTTGGGAGATAGTCAAATTGCATGGTGTTCCATTGTCTGTCATTTTGGTTAGGGGTACTCAGTTTACATCCCAATTTTGGAGATCGTTTCAGAAAGGTCTTGGTACTCATGTCAAGATTGGCATAACTTTTCACCCACACGGATGGCCAGGCAGAGCGTACTATTCAGACTTTTGAGGATATGTTGATATCTTGTGTGAATGATTTCAAAGGTAATTGGGATGATCACTTACCTCTTATCGAGTTTGCCTACAATAACAACTTTCATTCTAGCATCTAGATGGCTCCATATGAGGCACTTTATAGACTAAGGTTCAGATCATTAGGGAGAGGTTGAAGACCGCTCAAAGTTGACAGAAATCATATGCAGATGTTAGTTGAAGAGAGTCGGAGTTTGAGGTTGATGATTGGGTATTTCTAAAGGTGTCACCCATGAAGGGTGTCGTGAGATTTGGTAAGAAAGGGAAACTTAGTCTCCGCTATGTATGTCCTTAATTAATTCTAAGGAGGGTTGGTAGTGTTGCTTATGAGTTAGATTGCCAACAGATTTAGGAGAGGTTCATCCAGTTTTCTATGTTTCCATGTTGAAGAAGTGTGTTGGTGACCCGACCATGATTATTCCTTTGGAGGATGTGAGTGTGAAGGATAGCCTTCTTATGAGGAAGTTCCCATGGATATTCTTGATCATCAGATTCGGAGGTTGAGAAACAAAGAAGTCACTTCGGTGAAGGTCCTTTGGAGAAATCAGCTAGTTGAGGGAGCTACTTAGGAAGCAGAAGCAGCCATGAAAGCCAAGTACCATCATCTTTTTCTTTCCGATTCAATTCCAGCTCGAGGTAATAGTTTCCTACTTAGTATGTCCCTCCGATTCTATTCCATCAATTTCTCTCACGATCCTAGCATGCATTCATGTTTCCGAAGTTAGTTCAAATCATGTTTAAAGTTAAAAGGCTCAGTTTTCATGTTTATCCTTGAGTTTTATGTTTTTTTGGTTGGTTGGGATATTTTCTCTCCAGTTTTAATTGCTTAGTCTTCATTCGAGGATGAATTATCCTAATGGGGATATATTGTAACACCCCAGAATTTGATTCACCTTTTAAACTTAGAAACTCTGTGAAATTCAGAACTTCAAACCAGTCCTACAGATCATCCTCAAGTCTGAGAAACATGAGTCAGGTTCACGATTCGTTAATGGTTCCCCGAGTCATGGAACCAACTCGTGGAACTCAGACTGAGGGTAGTCAAATTCCCCAGAAACCATGAGAGGTTTCTAAGACCCATGGAAGTTTCAATGAGTCATCCTGTTGACTCGTGGAATCTCTTTTGCAGCTTCTTCTTTTGGCTCAGTAACCACGACTCCAATCCATGAACTGTGGTTACTTCTACAGCTTGTGAAAGGGACTCGTGGGACCTGAAGCCAAAGTTTTTAACAGCTTTTCTCTAATTAAATCCAAGGGATATTTTTGTAACTAACCACCCTTTTAACTCTTAAGTGAGGTCATTTTGTCCACTTTTAGTAGGGTTTCTACTCCTATTAGCCTAAGACTTTCATTATTCCTCATTCATCTACCAAAAGAGGAAAAGAACTCCTTCAAGTTCAAAGTCTCAAGCTCCAAGTTCAAGCCTCAATTTATTTTCATCTTAGATCAAGTAAGCTTTAATAAGGTATGTGGGTATTCAATAAGGGATTCCTTTCACCCTTATGCCCAAAACCCCATGTTTTACTTTGACTTATGAAATTATAAAATTAGGGTTCTTACCCAATTTGGGGAAAACTTATGGGTTCAATTTTTAAGCATCAACTCATGGTTTCTCATTGCTTATCTATGATTTATTTAAGGTTCCTTAATTGATTTCAAAAACTCATGCATTAAAGATGATTTCTAGCATGATTCCTTTAATATGCATGTTTTCAAGTAAAAATTGGCATGTTTAGATAGCATGACCTTGTGTATTAAGAAATTGCATGCCTAATTCTTCAAGTCATGACTTTAGAAAGGAAGATATGTATTGAATTATGGCTATGTTAAGCTTTAAGACTTATGATTCGAAGTTGCATAACATCAGATATGTCCTTATGCTTTTCAAACAGTTTTGGCATTAGATATGTCACTAGCATATTATAAATTATATGTATATTTTGGGAGTAGTGTTTATCACCGAGAAATGAGGGTTCTAGATAAACCAACTCCAAAACTAAGTTGCCCGTGTAGTTTAAGAGGGTCCTCATTAGTTGAGAGTGTCTCCTCACGAAGAAGGGTCCTCGTTAGTTGAGACTGTCCCCTTATTCAAGTGGTTCCACGCTTCGATATGTATAGTACCCCATACCATGGCAAGGTTTGGGGTAGCTTTTCCAACTATTGTGATATAGTTGGATTCCATATAGCTCACATTGTCTATTTTCGGTTATAAGAACTCCCGTATGAAGGTTTTAAGCACTAAGCTATCCTATTTCATTCTTGAGCTCAACCTATGGTATTTATTTATGATATCTCTTTTATGCATGATCTCAGTCTTAATTATGTTTCAAGTATGCTTTTACCTTACTTATGGATATCTCACGTATTCAGTACACCTGTAATACTGATGCATATTCTGCGTTGCATTCTCTTGATGATGCAGATTTAGGCTTTCTTCCTCAGGCTCATGGTTAGATGAAGCCAGATATCCAGATTCTGTTGGTGAGTCCTCATCCTTTGAGGACTAGTATTAGTCTAGTTATTTTGTCTATCTTTCTTTAAGATTCTCGAGTTACTTAGGGTCTTATCCCATCAACTCTTATGACAGTTTAGAGGCTTCAGACATAGCTTGACTTGTATTCCATGTTTTGGATTTTGTGTTTCTTAGACCTTGTTCCTATTTAGTTATGTTTGCCTATCTTCATTTAGTATGCTTCTGCTATGTTTCTTATATTTATCTAGAGATATACTATGACCAATGGTTAACTTTGGGCATTTGTGGTCCCATGTCCTATGTTACGTCTAGGGGGTAGCCTTGAGGCGTGACAAACTTAGTATCAGAGCCTTAAGTTAAATAGTCCTAGGGTGTCTGAAAGCCGCATCGAGTAGAGACTCTTTCATGTGTGTGAAGTGCGCCACACTTTTGAGAGGTAAGCTACATGGTGTCTCAGGAAAAACATTATTTCTTTCATGATCAATATCGTGCGATAGAGTTTAACTCTATTACTTCTCTAATCTAATCTTTTTGCATTTTAGATTATGCTTTCTCACCGTGTCATGCCTCGCAGAGCCGCTTGAAATGTTAACCCTCTGATTCCAAACCCCGAGGTTACAAATGCAGAGTTCAGGAATGCTATTCATATGCTAGCTCAGACTATGGCCGTCCAAGCCAATCAGCAGGATCCTATCCCCGTCCACCCTCAAGGTGGAGTTGCTGCCCAAGTCTGAGACTTAATTCGCATGAACCCACCTGAGTTCTGGGGTTCGAAAGTTGGTGAGGATCCACAAAATTTCTTTTATGAGGTAAAGAAGATTTTTTGTGTAATGCAAGTGGTTGGTAGTGATTGTATTAAGCTAGTTTCCTATCAACTCAAGGAGAGCTTTTCTTGACCGGTTCTTCCTGAGGGAGTTAAGCCAAGCTAAGGCCAAAGTGTTCGTGAATTTGAGGCAAGGTTTTATGTCACTTCCGGAGTACAGATTGAAGTTCACCCAGCTTTTAGGTATGCTCCTTACATGGTGGTTGACCCGTGGGATGAGATGAGTAAGTACATTTATAGAATGTCAGATTTGGTTAATAAGGAGTGTAGGTCCGTGATGCTTTTGGGCAACATGGATATTTCTCGACCTATGACTCATGCCCATTAGATTGAGGGAGATAAGTTAAGGGAGATGGCAAGGGAGAATAAGAGGGTTAGATTAGAGAGTTCAGGTTTTGGCCATCAGAGGTCCTAAGGCGGGCATCACTTTTCATTTTAGAAGAATTCATTAAGACCCGTCATTCTTTAGCTAGTGCTCTTATCCAGTCCCCCAGGCCTCGCCAGGATCAAATGGGTAGAGGATCTGGTTCCTATTTACAGGGTAGTGTTGCAAAGAGGACCCCTTACCCTTCTTGCAACAAGTGTGGTAGAAGTCATCTTGGAGAGTGTTTAGCTGGTTCATGTGGATGCTTTGGATGTGGTCAGGTTGGACATAAGCTTAGAGTTTGCCCTTCAACTAAGAGATAGGAAGGTAGCAGGACTCAATCTTTCCCAGCAGCCCCAAGAGGTCGACCGGCCTGGTAGGGCACTGCTTCTAGTTCTGGTGGTCAATGCTAGAACTGCCTTTATGCTATGTCCTCTCGCCAGGACTAGTAGAGTTTACTGGATGTTGTTACTGGTATGTTGAAAGTCTTCTCCCTCAATGTGTATGCTTTATTGGACCCTAGTGCCTCCTTATCTTTTGTGACCCCTTATGTTGCTTGCAAGTTCGAGATTAGTCCTGATCAGAACCCTTTTGTGTTTCTACTCCTGTTGGTGAGTCAGTCTTAGCCAAAAGAATCTATCAAAATTTCCCTATCTAAATCCTTCATAGAGTCAGTTTAGCGGCTTTAGTACAGTTAGGAATGACTGATTTTGATGTTATTCTTGGTATGGATTGGTTGTATGCATGTTATACCTCAACTAATTGTCGTACTCGAGTTGTCTATTTTAAGTTTCCAAATGAACCTTTCTTAGAGTGGCAAGGTAGTCCTCTATCATCGAAGGGTCATTTCATATCTTATCTTAAAGCTCTAAGAAGATGATTTCTAAGGGTTATGTTTATCATATAGTTTGGGTTATGGACACGGAGTCCAAACTCTCATCTCTCCAGTCAGTTCCTATTGTGAATGAGTTTCCATAAGTGTTTTCCCAAGATTTGCCCGGAGTCCCTCCCGAGCGGGAGATCAACTTTGGAATAGATCTTCTTACAGATATGCTTCCTATCTCTATTTTCCCCTATAGAATGGATACCGCGGAGCTTAAGGAATTGGAGGATCAGCTGAAAGACCTCCTTGATAAGGGTTTTTTTCTACCCAGTATCTCTCCATGGGGTGCTCTGGTTTTATTCGTGTCAAAGAAAGATGGTTCCCTCAGAATCTGTATCGACTACCATCAGTTGAATAAAGTCACAATCAACAATAAGTATCCTATTCCTAGGATTGATGACTTTTTCGATCAGATTCAGGGTGCCAGATACTTCTCCAAGATCGACCTTAGATCCGGTTATCATCAGCTCCGCGTTAGAGAGTGTAACATTCTGAAGACAGCCTTCAGAACTCGGTATGATCATTATAAATTTGTGGTTATGTCTTTTGGACTAACAAATGCTCCCGCGACTTTTATAGATTTAATGAAGCGTGTGTTCAAATAGTATTTGGATATGTTTCTGATTGTTTTCATTGATGATATTCTTATCTATTCTCGGAGTAGGGAGGAGCATGCAGACTATTTGAGAATTGTGTTATAAACTCTCAAGGATCGACAGTTACTTGCTAAGTTTAGCAAGTGTGAATTTTGGATGCAGTTTGTTGCTTTTATGGGTCATATTGTGACTAGAGATAGCATTCGAGATGATTCTCAAAAGATTAAGGCAGTAAATAACTGGCTTAGACCCACTTCCCCGTCTTATATTGGGAGCTTTTTGGGTTTGGCTTGTTACTACAAAAGATTTATGGAAGGGTTTTCTTCCATTGCTACCTCATTGACTCTGTTGACTCAAAAAAAGGTTAAATTTCAGTGATCTAATCTATGTGAGAAGAACTTCTAGGAATTAAAGACTAGATTAACCACAACCCAAGTGTTGGCTCTACCCGAGGGCCTAGATGACTTTGTTGTGTATTGTGATGCTTCTAGGACTAGTTTGGATTGTGTGTTGATGCATCGTGGTAGGGTGATTGTTATGCTTTGAGACAACTTAAGATTCATGAGAAGAACTACCCTACTCATGATCTTGAGTTAGCGGTTGTGGTTTTTGCTTTGAAGATTTGGAATCACTACTTGTATGGTGTTCATGTGGATGTATTCACCGATCATAAGAGTCTTCAATATGTGTCCACTCAAAAGGAATTGAATCTTTGTCAAATGAGATGACTTGAGATTCTTAAGGATTATGTTATGAGTGTGCTTTACTATCAGGGTAAGCCCAATGTCGTGGCGGATGCACTTAGTAGGTTGTCCATGGGTAGTGTGTCTTTGATTGAGGACAGAAAGAAGGAATCGGCCAAGGATGTTCATCGACTTTCTCGATTAGGAGTTTGCCTTATGGATTCGACCAAAGGTGGTATTATTGTTCAAAATGGTTCTGAATCATCTTTGGTAGCTTAAGTGAAAGAAAAGCAACATAGTGATTCTATTTTGCACCAATTGAAGGGTGCAGTCCATCAGCAAAGAACAGAGATTTTCTCCTAAGGAGGAGATGGTGTGCTTCGATATCAGGGTCGATTGTGTGTCCCTAACATAGATGGGTTGAGACAACGGATTTTGACTGAGGCTCATAACTCCAAGTATTCTATTCATTCCTGTTCCACAAAGATGTACCATGACCTTCGGGAAGTCTATTAGTGGAATGGCATGAAGAGGGACATAACAGGTTTTGTGGCTAAGTGTCCCAACTGTCAACAAGTGAAGGTCAAGAATCGGCGACCGAGTGGTATGACTCAGGATATTGATCTTCCTACTTGGAAATGGGAAGCAATCAATATGAACTTCATTACTAGTTTGCTTCGTACTCGCAAGCAGCATGATTCTATTTGGGTGATTATCGACAGGATGACTAAATCATCCCACTTCTTGGCTGTTAAGATCATGGATTCAGCAGAGGACTATGCCAGACTCTACATTTGGGAGATAGTCAAATTGCATGGTGTTCCATTGTCTATCATTTTTGTTAGGGGTACTCAGTTTACATCCCAATTTTGGAGATCGTTTCAGAAGGGTCTTGGTACTCAAGTCAAGCTTGGCATAACTTTCCACCCACAGACGGATGGCCAGGCAAAGCGTACTATTCAGACTTTGGAGGATATGTTGATATCTTGTGTGATTGATTTCAAAGGTAATTGGGATGATCACTTACCTCCTATCGAGTTTGCCTACAATAACAACTTTCATTCTAGCATCCAGATGGCTCCTTATGAGGCACTTTATGGAATAAGGTGTAGATATCCTATTGGTTGGTTTGAGGTAGATGAGGCAACTTTGATGGGTCCAGATTCAATTAATGAGACTATAGAGAAGATTCAGATCATTAGGGAGAGGTTGAAGACTGCTCAAAGTTGACAGAAATCATATGCAGATGTTAGTTGAAGAGAGTTGGAGTTTGAGGTTGATGATTGGGTATTTCTAAAGGTGTCCCTCATGAAGGGTTTCATGAGGTTTGGTAAGAAAGGGAAACTTAGTCTCCGCTATGTAGGTCCTTATCGAATTCTAAGGAGGCTTGGTAGTGTTGCTTATGAGTTAGATTGCCAACAGATTTAGAAGCGGTTCATCCAGTTTTCTATGTTTCCTTGTTGAAGAAGTGTGTTGGTCACCCGACCTTTATTATTCCTTTGGAGGATGTGAGTGTGAAGGATAGAATTCTTATGAGGAAGTTCCCGTGGAGATTCTTGATCATCAGATTCGGAGGTTGAGAAACAAATAAGTCACTTCGGTGAAGGTCCTTTGGAGAAATCAGTTAGTCGAGGGAGCCACTTTAGAAGTAGAAGCAACCATGAAAGCCAAGTACCCACATCTTTTTCTTTCCGAATCAATTCCAGCTTGAGGTAATAGTTTCCTACTTAGTATGTCCCTCCGATTCTATTCCATCAATTTCTCTCACGATCCTAGCATGCATTCATGTTTCCGAAGTTAGTTCAAATCATGTTTTAAGTTAAAAGGCTCAGTTTTCATGTTTATCCTTGAGTTTTATGTTTTGTTGGTTGGTGGGATATTTTTTCTCCAATTTTCCTTGCTTAGTCTTCATTCAAGGATGAATGATCCTAATGGGGAGATATTGTAACACCCCAAAATTTGATTTAGCTTTTAAACTTAGAAACTTTGTGAAATTCAGAACTTCAAGGAATCACCAGTCAAATCCACGAGCCGTGGATGGAACCACGAGTCATGGAAAGGACTCATGAAACCAGTCCTACAGATCATCCTCAAGTCTGAGAATCATGAGTCAGGTTCACGATTTGTGGATGGTTCTCGAGTCGTGGAACCAACTCGTGGAACTCAGACTGAGGGTAGTCAAATTCCCTAGAAACCATGAGAGGTTTCTAAGAACCGTGGAAGTTTCAACGAGTCATCCTGTTGACTCATGGAATCTCTTTTGCAGCTTCTTCTTTTGGCTCAGTAACCACGACTCCAATCCATGAACTATGGTTAATCTACGGCTTGTTAAAGGGACTCGCGGGACCTGAAGCCAATGTTTTGAACAACTTTTCTTTTATTAAATCCAAGGGATATTTTTGTAACTAACCACCCTTTTAACTCTTAAGTGAGGTCATTTTGGACACTTTTAGTAGGGTTTCTACTCCTATTAGCCTAAGTCTTTCATTATTCCTCATTCATCTACCAAAAGAGGAAAAGAACTCCTTCAAATTCAAAGTCTCAAGCTCCAAGTTCAAGCCTCAATTTATTTTCATCTTAGATCAAGCAAGCTTTAATAAGGTATGTGGGTATTTAATAGGGGATTCCTTTCATCCATATGCCTTAAACCCCATGTTTTACTTTGACTTATGAAATTATAAAATTAGGGTTCTTACCGAATTTGGGGAAAACTTCTGTGTTCAATTTTTATGCATTAATTCATGGTTTCTCATTATTTATCTATGATTTATTTGAGGTTCCTTAATTGATTTAAAAAACCCATGCATTAAAGATGATTTCTAGTATGATTCCTTCAATATGCATGTTTTCAAATGAAAATTGGCCATCTTAGATAGCATGACCTTGTGTATTAAGAAATTGCATGCCTAATTCTTCAAGTCATGACTTTAGAAAGGAAGATATGTATTGAATTATGGCTATGCTAAGATTTAAGACTTATGATTCAAATTTGGATGACATTAGATATGTCCTTATGATTTTCAAACAGTTTTGGCATTAGATATGTCACTAGCATAATATAAATTATATTTATATTTTGGGAGTAGTGTTTATCACCGAGCAATGAGGGTTCTAGATAATCCAACTTCAAAACTAAGTTGCCAGTGTAGTTTAAGAGGGTCCTCATTAGTTAAAGTGTCTCCTCATGAAGAAGGGTCCTCGTTAGTTGAGACTGTCCCCTTATTAAAGTGGTTCCACGCTTTGATATGTATAGTACCCCATACCATGGAAAGGTTTGGGGTAGATTTGCCAATTAGAGTGATATAGTTGAATTCCATATAGCTCACATCGTCTATTGTCGGTTATAAGAACTCCCGTATGAAGGTTTTAAGGATTAAGCTATCCTCTTTCATTCTTGAGCTCAACCTTTGGTATTTATTTGTGATATCTCTTTTATGCATGATCTCAGTCTTAATTATGTTTCAAGTATGCTTTTACCTTACTTATGCATATCTCATGTATTCAGTACATCCGGTAGTACTGACGCATATTTTGGACTGCATTCTCTTGATGATGCAGATTTACGCTCTCTTCCTCAGGCTTGTGGTTAGATGAAGCCAGATATCCAGATTCTGTTGGTGAGTCCTCATCCTTCGAGGACTAGTATTAGTCTAGTTATTTTGTCTATCTTTCTTTAAGATTCTCTAGTTAGTTAGGGTCTTGTCCCATCAACTCTTATGACAGTTTAGAGGCTTCAGACATAGCTAGACTTGTATTCCATGTTTTGTATTTGATGTTTCTTAGACCTTGTTCCTATTTAGTTATGTTTGCCTATCTTCATTTAGTATGCTTCTGCTATGTTTCTTATATTTATCTAGAGATATGCTATGACCAATGGTTAACTTGGGGCATTTGTGGTCCCAGGTCCTATGTTACGTCTATGGGGTAGCCTTGAGGCGTGACAAACTTGGTATCAGAGCCTTAAATTCAACAGTCCTAGGGTGTCTGAAAGTTGCATCGAGTAGAGTCTCTTTTATGGGTGTGAAGTGCGCCACACTTCTGAGAGGGAAGCAACGAGATGTTTCAAGAAAAATATTATTTCTTTCATGATCAATATCGTGCGATAAAGTTTAACTCTATTACTTCTCTAATCTAATCTTTTTGCATTTTAGATTATGCTTCCTCACCATGCCATGCCTCGCAGAGCCGCTTGAAATATTAACCCTTTGATTCCAAACCCCGAGGTTACAAATCCAGAGTTCAGGAATGTTATTCATATGCTAGCTCAGACTATGGCCGCCCAGGCCAATCAACAGTCTACTATCCCCGTCCACCCTCAAGGTGGAGTTGTTGCCCGAGTCTGAGACTTCATTCGCATGAACCCACCTGAGTTCTGGGGTTTGAAAGTTGGTGAGGATCCACAAAATTTCTTGGATGAGGTAGAGAAGATTTTTGGTGTAACGCAAGTGGTTGGCAGTGATGGTATTGAGCTAGTTTCCTATCAACTCAAGGACGTGGCACCAATTTGGTTCACTCAATAGAGAAGTGATAGGGATAAGGATGTGGTTCCTATGACGTGGGAATGCTTTGAGAGAGCTTTTATTGACCGGTTCTTCCTGAGGGAGTTAAGCCAAGCTAAGGCCAAAGAGTTCGTGAATTTGAGGCAAGGTTTTATGTTAGTTCTTGAGTACAGATTGAAGTTCACCCAGGTTTTAGGTATGCTCCTTCCATGGTGGCTGACCCGTGTGATGAGATGAGTAAGTATGTTTATAGAATGTCAGATTTGGTTAAGAAGGAGTGTAGGTATGTGATGCTTTTAGGAGACATGGATATTTTTCGATTTATGACTCATGCCCATTAGATTGAGGGAGATAAGCTAAGGGAGATGGCAAGGGAGAATAAGAGGGTTAGATCAGAGAGTTCAGGTTTTGGCCATCAGAGGTCCGAAGGCGGACATCGCTCTTCATTTTAGAAGAATTCATTAGGACCCGTTCATTCTTTAGCTAGTGCTTTTATCCAGTCCCCCAGGCCTCGTCAGGATCAGACGAGTAGAGGATCTGGTTCCTATTTGCAGGGGAGTGTTGCAAAGAGGACCCCTTACCCTTCTTGCAACAAGTGTGGTAAAAGTCATCTTGGTGAGTGTTTAGCTGGTTCATGTGAATGCTTTTGATTTGGTCAGGCTGGACATAAGCTTAAAGTTTGCCCTTCAACTAAGAAGGTATAGGAAGGTAGCAGGACTCAGTCTGCCCCCAGCAGCCCCAATAGGTCGACCGGCCTGGCAGGGCACTGCTTCTAGTTCTGGTGGTCAGTGCCAGAACTGCCTTTATGCCATGTCTTCTTGCTAGGACTAGTAGAGTTCACTGGATGTTATTACTGGTACGTTGAAAGTCTTCTCTCTCAATGTGTATTCTTTATTGGACCCTGGTGCCTCCTTATCTTTTGTGACCCCTTATGTTGCTTGCAAGTTCGATATTAGTCCTGATCAGCTCTTAGAACCCTTTTGTGTTTCTACTACTGTTGGTGAGTCAGTCTTAGCCAAAAGAATCTATCAAAATTGAACCATCTCAATCCTTCATAGAGTCTTTTTAGCGGCTCTAATACAGTTAGGGATGATTGATTTTGATATTATTCTTGGTATGGATTGGTTGTATGCATGTTATACCTAAACTGATTGTCGTACTCGAGTTGTCTGTTTCAAGTTTCCAAATGAACCTGTCTTAGAGTGACAAGGTAGTCCTCTATCATCGAAGATGATTTCTAAGGGTTATGTTTATTATATAGTTTGGGTTATGGACACGGAGTCCAAAACCTTATCTCTCCAGTCAGTTCCTATTGTGAATGAGTTTCCAGAAGTGTTTCCCCAAGATTTGCCCGGAGTCCCTCCCGAGCGGGAGATCAACTTTATAATAGATCTTCTTTCAAATATGTTTCCTATCTCTATTTTTCCCTATAGAATAGATACCGTGGAGCTTAAGGAATTGAAGGATCAGCTGAAAGACCTCCTTGTTAAGGGTTTTATACGACCCAGTATCTCTCCATGGGGTGCTCTAGTTTTATTCGTGTGAAAGAAAGATGCTTCCCTCTGAATCTGTATCGACTACCATCAGTTGAACAAAGTCACAATCAACAATAAATATCCCATTTCTAGGATTGATGACTTGTTCGATCAGCTTCAGGGTGCCAGATACTTCTCCAAGATTGACCTTAGATCCGGTTATCATCAGCTCAGAGTTAGAGAGTGTAACATCCTGAAGACAACTTTCAGAACTCGGTATGATCATTATAAATTTGTGGTTATATCTTTTGGACTAACAAATGCTCATGCGGCTTTTATAGAGTTGATGAACCGTGTGTTCAAATAGTATTTGGATATGTTTCTGATTGTTTTCATTGATGATATTCTTATCTATTCTCGGAGTAAGGAGGAGCATGCGAACTATTTGAGAATTGTATTATAAACTCTCAAGGATTGACAATTATTTGCTATGTTTAGCAAGTATGAATTTTGGATGCAGTTTGTTTCTTTTATGGGTCATGTTGTGAATAGAGATAGCATTCGAGATGATTCTCAAAAGATTAAGGCAGTAAATAACTGGCCTAGACCCACTTCCCCGTCTTATATTGGGAGCTCTTTGGGTTTGGCTGGTTACTACATAAGATTTATGGTAGAGTTTTCTTCCATTGCTGCCCCATTGACTCTGTTGACTCAAAAAAAGGTTAAATTTCAGTGATCTGATCTATGCGAGAAGAACTTCTAGGAATTAAAGACTAGATTAACCACAACCCAAGTGTTGGCTCTGCCCGAGGGCCTAGATGACTTTGTTGTGTATTGTGATACTTCTAGGACTAGTTTTGATTGTGTGTTGATGTAGCGTAGTAAGGTGATTTCTTATGCTTCGAGACAACTTAAGATTCATGAGAAGAACTATCCTACTCATGATCTTGAGTTAGCGGTCGTGGTTTTTGCTTTGAAGATTTGGAGTCACTACTTGTATGGTGTTCATGTGGATGTATTCACCGATCATAAGGGTCTTCAGTATGTGTCCACTCTAAAGGAATTGAATCTTCGTCAAATGAGATGGCTTAAGCTTCTTAAGTATTATGTTATAGTGTGCTTTACTATCAAGGTAAGGCAAATGTCGTGGCGGATGCACTTAGTAGGTTATCCATGGGTAGTGTGTCTTCGATTGAGGACAGAAAGAAGGAATTGGCCAAGGATGTTCATCGACTTTCTTGATTAGGAGTTTGCCTTATGGATTCGACCAAAGGTGGTATTATTGTTAAGAATGGTTTTGAATAATCTTTGATAGCTAAAGTGAAAGAAAAGCAACACAGTGATTCTATTTTGCACCAGTTGAAGGGTGAAGTCCATAAGCAAAGAATAAAGGTTTTCTCTCAAGGGGGAGATGGTGTGCTTCGATATCAGGGTCGATTGTGTGTCCCTAACATAGATGGGTTGAGACAACGGATTTTGACTGAGGCTCATAACTCCAAGTATTCTATTCATTCCAGTTCCACAAAGATGTACCATGACCTTTGGGAAGTATGTTAGTGGAATGGCATGAGGAGGGACATAACAGGTTTTGTGGCTAAGTGTCCCAACTGTCAACAAGTGAAGGTCAAGCATCAATGACCGAGTGGTATGACTCAGGATATTGATCTTTCTACTTGAAAATGGGAAGCGATCAATATGAACTTCATTACTAGTTTGCCTCGTACTCGCAAGCAACATTATTCTATTTGGGTGATTATCGACATGATGACTAAATCAGCCCACTTCTTGGCTGTTAAGACCACGGATTCAGCAGAGGACTATGCCAGACTCTACATTTGGGAGATAGTCAAATTGCATGGTGTTCCATTGTCTATCATTTTGGTTAGGGGTACTCAGTTTACATCCCAATTTTGGAGATCATTTCAGAAGAGTCTTGGTACTCAAGTCAAGCTTGGCATAACTTTTCACCCACAGACGGATGGCCAGGCAGAGAGTACTATTCAGACTTTGGTGGATATGTTGATATCTTGTGTGATTGATTTCAAAGGTAATTGGGATGATTACTTTCCTCTTATCGAGTTTGCCTACAATAACAACTTTCATTCTAGCATCCAGATGGCTCCTTATGAGGCACTTTATGGACTAAGGTGTAGATATCCTATTGGTTGGTTTGGGGTAGGCGAGGTAACTTTGATGGGTCCAGATTCAATTAATGAGACTATAGAGAAGGTTCAGATCATTAGGGAGAGGTTGAAGACCACTCAAAGTTGACAGAAATCATATGCTGATGTTAGTTGAAGAGAGTTGGAGTTTAGGTTTGATGATTGGGTATTTCTAAAGGTTTCATCCATAAAGGGTGTCATGAGATTTGGTAAGAAAGGGAAACTTAGTCTCCGCTATGTATCGAATTCTAAGGAGGGTTGGTAGTGTTTCTTATGAGTTAGATTGCCAACAGATTTAGAAGCGGTTCATCCAGTTTTCTATGTTTCCTTGTTGAAGAAGTGTGTTGGTCACCCGACCTTGATTATTCCTTTGGAGGATATGAGTGTGAAGGATAGCATTCTTATGAGGAAGTTCCCTTTGAGATTCTTGATCATCAGATTCGGAGGTTGAGAAACAAAGAAGTCACTTCGATGAAGGTCCTTTGGAGAAATCAGTTAGTCGAGGGAGCTACTTTGGAAGCAGAAGCAACCATGAAAGCCAAGTACCCTCATCTTTTTCTTTCCGATTCAATTCCAGCTTGAGGTAATAGTTTCCTAATTAGTATGTCCCTCCGATTCTATTCCATCAATTTCTCTCATGATCCTAGCATGCATTCATGTTTCCGAAGTTAGTTCAAATCATGTTTTAAGTTAAAAGGCTCAGTTTTCATGTTTATCCTTGAGTTTTATGTTTTGTTGGTTGGTTGGGCTATTTTCTCTCCAAATTCCTTGCTTAGTCTTCATTCGAGGATGAATGATCCTAATGGGGAGATATTGTAACACCCCAGAATTTGATTCAGCTTTTAAACATAGAAACTCTGTGAAATTCAGAACTTCAAGGAATCACAAGTCAAATCCACGAGCCGTGGATGGAACCACGAGTCATGGAAAGGACTCATGAAACCACTCCTACAGATCATCCTCAGTTCTAAGAACCATGAGTCAGGTTCACGATTCGTGGATGGTCCCCGAATCATGGAACCAACCCCTGAAACTCAGACTGAGGGTAGTCAAATTCCCCAAAAATCATGAGAGGTTTCTAAGACCCATGGAGGTTTCAACGAGTCATCCTGTTGACTCATGGAATCTCTTTTGCAACTTCTTCTTTTGGCTCAGTAACCACGACTCCAATCCATGAACCGTGGTTACTTCTACGGCTTCTGAAAGGGACTCGTGGGACCTGAAGCCAAAAATTTTAACAGCTTTTCTTTAATTAAATCCAAGGAATATTTTTGTAACTAACCACCCTTTTAACTCTTAAGTGAGGTCATTTTGGCTACTTTTAGTAGGGTTTCTACTCCTATTAGCCTAAGTCTTTCGTTATTCCTCATTCATCTACCAAAAGAGAAAACGAACTCCTTCAAGTTCAAAGTCTCAAGCTCCAAGTTCAAGCTTCAATTTCTTTTCATCTTAGATCAACCAAGCTTTAATAAGGTATGTGGTTATTCAATAAGGGATTCCTTTCACCCTTATGCCTTAAACCCCATGTTTTACTTTGACTTATGAAATTATAAAATTAGGGTTCTTACCCAATTTGGGGAAAAGTTCTGCGTTCAATTTTTAAGCATCAATTCATGGTTTCTCATTGCTTATCTATGATTTATTTGAGGTTCCTTAATTGATTTAAAAAACCCATGCATTAAACATTATTTCTAGCATGATTCCTTCAATATGCATGTTTTCAAGTGAAAATTGGCATGTTTAGATAGCATGACCTTGTGTATTAAGAAATTGCATGCCTAATTCTTCAAGTCATGACTTTAGAAAGGAAGATATGTATTGAATTATGACTATGCTAAGCTTTAAGACTTATGATTCGAATTTGCATGACATTAGATATGTCCTTACGCTTTTCAAATAGTTTTGGCATGAGATATGTCACTAGCATATTATAAATTATATGTATATTTTGGGAGTAGTGTTTATCACCGAGCAATGAGGGTTATAGATAATCCAACTTCAAAACTAAGTTTCCAGTGTAGTTTAAGAGGGTCCTCATTAGTTCAGAGTGTCTCCTCATGAAGAAGGGTCCTCGTTAGTTGAGACTGTCCCCTTATTAAAGTGGTTCCACGCTTTGATATGTATAGTACCCCATACCATGGCAAGGTTTGGGGTAGCTTTGCCAACTAGAGTGATATAGTTGGATTCCATATAGCTCACATTGTCTATTGTTGGTTATAAGAACTTCCGTATGAAGGTTTTAAGGATTAAGCTATCCTATTTCATTCTTGAGCTCAACCTATGGTATTTATTTGTGATATCTCTTTTATGCATGATCTCAGTCTTAATTATGTTTCCTGTAGTACTGACGCATATTTTGTGCTGCATTCTCTTGATGATGCAGATTTACACTCTCTTCCTCAGGCTCGTGGTTAGATGAAGCCAGCTATCCAGATTCTGTTGGTGAGTCCTCATCCTTCGAGGACTAGTATTAGTCTAGTTATTTTGTCTATGTTTTTTTAAGATTCTCGAGTTAGTTAGGGTCTTGTCCCATCAACTCTTATGACAGTTTAGAGGCTTCAGACATAGCTTGACTTGTATTCCATGTTTTGTATTTGGTGTTTCTTAGACCTTGTTCCTATTTAGTTATGTTTTTTTATCTTCATTTAGTATGCTTCTGTTATGTTTCTTATATTTATCTAGAGATATGCTATGACCAATGGTTAACTTGGGGCATTTGTGGTCCCAGGTCCTATGTTACGTCTAGGGGGTAGCCTTGAGGCATGGCAAACTTGGTATTAGAGCCTTAAGTTAAATAGTCCTAGGGTGTTTGAAAGCCGCATCGAGTAGAGTCTCTTTTATGGGTGTCAAGTGTGCCACACTTCTGAGAGGGAAGCTACGAGGTGTCTCAGGAAAAACATTATTTCTTTCATTATCAATATCGTGCAATAGAGTTTAACTCTATTACTCCTCTAATCTAATCTTTTTGCATTTTAGATTATGCTTCCTCACCGTGCCATGCCTCGCAGAGCCGCTTGAAATGTTAACCCTCTGATTCCAAACCCCGAGGTTACAAATGCAGAGTTCAGGAATGCTATTCATATGCTAGCTCAGACTATGGCCGCCCAGGACAATCAACAATCTCCTATCCCCGTCCACCATCAAGGTGGAGTTGCAGCCCGAATCTGAAACTTCATTCGCATGAACCCACCTGAGTTCTGGGGTTTGAAAGTTGGTGAGGATCCACAAAATTTCTTGGATGAGGTAAAAAAGATTTTTTGTGTAATGCAAGTGGTTGGCAGTGATGGTATTGGGCCTATCAACTAAAGGACGTGGTTCCTATTTGGTTCACTCAATAAAGAAGTGCTAGGGATAAGGATGTGGTCTCTATGACGTGAGAATGCTTTGAGAGAGCTTTTCTTGACCGGTTCTTCCTGAGGGAGTTAAGCCAAGCTAAGGCCAAAGAGTTCGTGAATTTGAGTTAAGGTTTTATGTCACTTTCGGAGTACAGATTGAAGTTCACCCAGCTTTTAGGTATGCTCCTTCCATGGTGGTTGACCCGTGGGTTGAGATGAGTAAGTACGTTTATAGAATGTCAGATTTGGTTAAGAAGGAGTGTAGGTCCGTGATGTTTTTGGGCGACATGGATATTTCTCGACTTATGACTCATGCCCATTAGATTGAGGGAGATAAGTTAAGAGAGATGGCAAGGGAGAATAAGAGGGTTAGATCAGAAAGTTCAGGTTTTTTCCATCAGAGGTCCGAAGGCGGACATCTCTCTTCATTTTAGAAGAATTCATTAGGACCCATTTATTCTTTAGCTAGTGCTCTTATCCAGTCCCCCAGACCTCGTCAGGATCAGACGGGTAGAGGATCTAGTTCCTATTTGCAGGGGAGTGTTGCAAAAAGGACCCCTTACCCTTCTTACAACAAGTATGGTAGAAGTCATCTTGGTGAGTGTTTAGCTGGTTCATGTGGATGCTTTTGATGTGGTCAGGTTGGACATAAGCTTAGAGTTTGCCCTTCAACTAAAAAGGGATAGGAAGGTAGAAGGACTCAGTCTGCCCCAGCAACCCCAAGAGGTCGATCGGCCTGGCAAGGCAATGCTTCTAGTTCTGGTGGTCAGTGCCAGAACTGCCTTAATCCCATGTCCTCTCGCCAGGACTAGTAGAGTTCACTGGATGTTGTTACTGGTACGTTGAAAGTCTTCTCTCTCAATGTGTATGCTTTATTGGACCCTAGTGCCTCCTTATCTTTTGTGACCCCTTATGTTGCTTGAAAGTTTGAAATTAGTCCTAATCAGCTCGTAGAACCCTTTTGTGTTTCTACTCCTGTTGTTGAGTCAGTCTTAGCCAAAAGAATCTATCAAAATTGCCCTATCTCAATCCTTCATAGAGTCACTTTAGCGGCTCTAGTACAGTTAGGGATGACTTATTTTGATGTTATTCTTGGTATGGATTAGTTGTATGCATGTTATACCTCAACTGATTGTCGTACTCGAGTTGTCTGTTTCAAGTTTCCAAATGAACCTGTCTTAGAGTGGAAAGGTAGTCCTCTATCATCGAAGGGTCATTTCATATCTTATCTTAAAGCTCTAGGAAGATGATTTCGAAGGGTTATGTTTATCATATAGTTTGGGTTATGGACACGGAGTCCAAAACCTCATCGCTCCAGTCAGTTCCTATTGTGAATGAGTTTCTAGAAGTGTTTCCCCAAGATTTGCCCGGAGTCCCTCCCGAGCGGGAGATCAACTTTGGATTAGATCTTCTTACAGATATGCTTCATATCTCTATTTTTCCCTATAGAATGGATACTTCGGAGCTTAAGGAATTGAAGGATCAGCTGAAAGACCTCCTTGTTAAGGGTGTTATTCGACCCAGTATCTCTCCATGGAGTTCTCTGGTTTTATTCGTGTGAAAGAAATATGCTTCCCTCAGAATCTGTATCGACTACCATCAGTTGAACAAAGTCACAATCAATAATAAGTATCCCATTCCTAGGTTTGATGACTTGTTCGATCAGTTTCAGGGTGCCAGATACTTTTCCAAGATTAACCTTAGATCCGGTTATCATCAGCTCAGAGTTAGAGAGTGTAATATCCTGAAGACAGCCTTTAGAACTCGGTATGATCATTATAAATTTGTGGTTATATCTTTTGGACTAACAAATGCTCCTGCGGCTTTTATAGATTTGATGAACCATGTGTTCAAATAGTATTTGGATATGTTTTTGATTGTTTTCATTGATGATATTCTTATCTATTCTCGGAGTAAGGAGGAGCATGCGAACTATTTGAGAATTGTGTTATAAACTCTCAATGATCGACAGTTATTTGCTAAGTTTAGCAAGTGTGAATTCTGGATGTAGTTTTTTGCTTTTCTGGGTCATATTGTGACTAGAGATATCATTCGAGATGATTCTCAAAAGATTAAGGCAGTAAATAACTGGCCTAGACCCACTTCCCCGTCTTATATTGGGAGCTCTTTGGGTTTGGCTGGTTACTACATAAGATTTATGGTAGAGTTTTCTTCCATTGCTGCCCCATTGACTCTGTTGACTCAAAAAAAGGTTAAATTTCAGTGATCTGATCTATGCGAGAAGAACTTCTAGGAATTAAAGACTAGATTAACCACAACCCAAGTGTTGGCTCTGCCCGAGGGCCTAGATGACTTTGTTGTGTATTGTGATGCTTCTAGGACTAGTTTTGATTGTGTGTTGATGTAGCGTAGTAAGGTGATTTCTTATGCTTCGAGACAACTTAAGATTCATGAGAAGAACTATTCTACTCATGATCTTGAGTTAGCGGTCGTGGTTTTTGCTTTGAAGATTTGGAGTCACTACTTGTATGGTGTTCATGTGGATGTATTCACCGATCATAAGGGTCTTCAGTATGTGTCCACTCTAAAGGAATTGAATCTTCGTCAAATGAGATGGCTTGAGCTTCTTAAGGATTATGTTATGAGTGTGCTTTACTATCAGGGTAAGGCCAATGTCATGGAGGATGCACTTAGTAGGTTGTCCATGGGTAGTGTGTCTTCGATTGAGGACAGAAAGAAGGAATTGGCCAAGGATGTTCATCGACTTTCTCGATTAGGAGTTTGCCTTATGGATTCGACCAAAGGTGGTATTATTGTTCAGAATGGTTTTGAATCTTCTTTGGTAGCTAAAGTGAAAGAAAAGAAACAAAGTGATTCTATTTTGCACCAGTTGAAGGGTGCAGTCCATCATCAAAGAATAGAGGTTTTCTCTCAAGGGGGAGATGGTGTGCTTCGATATCAGGGTCAATTATGTGTCCCTAACAAATATGGGTTGAGACAACGAATTTTGACTGAGGCTCATAACTCCAGGTATTCTATTCATTCCGGTTCCACAAAGATGTACCATGACCTTCGGGAAGTCTATTAGTGGAATGGCATTAAGAGGGACATAACAGGTTTTGTGGCTAAGTGTCCCAACTGTGAACAAGTGAAGGTCAAGCATCAGCGACCGAGTGGTATGACTCAGGATATTGATCTTCCTACTTGGAAATGGGAAGCGATCAATATGAACTTCATTACTAGCTTGCCTCGTACTCGCAAGCAACATGATTCTATTTGGGTGATGATCGACAGGATGACTAAATCAGCCCATTTTTTGGCTGTTAAGACCACGGATTCAGCAGAGGACTATGCCAGACTCTACATTTGGGATATAGTCAAATTGCATAGTGTTCCATTGTCTATCATTTTGGTTAGGGGTACTCAGTTTACATCCCAATTTTGGAGATCGTTTTAGAAGGGTCTTGGTACTCAAGTCAAGCTTGGCATAACTTTCCACTCACAGACGGATGTCCAGGTAGAGCGTACTATTCAGACTATGGAGGATATGTGATAGCTTGTGTGATTGATTTCAAAGGTAATTGGGATGATCACTTACCTCTTATCGAGTTTGCCTACAATAACAACTTTCAATCTAGCATCCAGATGGCTCCTTATGAGGCACTTTTTGGACTAAGGTGTAGATATCCTATTGGTTGGTTTGTGGTAGGTGAGGCAACTTTGATGGGTCCAGATTCAATTAATAAGACTATAGAGAAGGTTCAGATCATTAGGGAAAGGTTGAAGACCTCTCAAAGTTGACAGAAATCATATGCAGATGTTAGGAGAAGAGAGTTGGAGTTTGAGGTTGATGATTGGGTATTTCTAAAGATGTCACCCATGAAGGGTCTCATGAGATTTGGTAAGAAAGGGAAACTTAATCTACGCTATGTAGGTCCTTATTGAATTCTAAGGAGGGTTGGTAGTGTTGCTTATGAGTTAGATTGCCAAAAGATTTAGAAGCGCTTCATCCAGTTTTCTATGTTTCCTTGTTGAAGAAGTGTGTTGGTGACCCGACCTTGATTATTCCTTTGGAGGATGTGAGTGTGAAGGATAGCATTCTTATGAGGAAGTTCCCATGGAGATTCTTGATTATCAGATTCGGAGGTTGAGAAACAAAGAAGTCACTGAAGGTCCTTTGGAGAAATCAACTAGTCCAGGGAGCTACTTTGGAAGCAGAAGCAATCATGAAAGCCAAGTACCCTCATCTTTTTCTTTCTGATTCAATTCCAACTTGAGGTAATAGTTTCCTACTTATTATGTCCCTCCGATTCTATTCCATAAATTTCTCTCACGATCCTAGCATGCATTCATGTTTCCGAAGTTAGTTCAAATCATGTTTTAAGTTAAAAGGCTCAGTTTTCATGTTTATCCTTGAGTTTTATGTTTTGTTGGTTGGTTGGGCTATTTTCTCTCCAGTTTTCCTTGCTTAGTCTTCATTCGAGGATTAATGATCCTAAGGGGGAGATTTTGTAACACCCCAGAATTTTATTCAGCTTTTAAACTCAGAAACTCTGTGAAATTCAGAACTTCAAGGAATCAAAAGTCAAATCCACGAGTCGTGGATGGAACAAAGAGTCGTGGAAAGGACTCATGAAACCAGTCCTACAGATCATCCTCAGGTCTGAGAACCATGAGTCAGGTTTACGATTCATGGATGGTTCCCTGAGTCATGGAACCCACTCGTGGAACTCACACTGAGGCTAGTCAAAATTTTTCCAGAAACCATGAGAGGTTTCTAAGACCCGTGGAAGTTTCAACGAGTCATCCTGTTGACTCGTGGAATCTCTTTTGCAGTTTCTTCTTTTGGCTCAGTAACCACGACTCCAATCCATGAACCGTGGTCACTTCTACGGCTTGTGAAAGGGACTCGTGGGACCTGAAGCCGAAGTTTTTAACATCTTTTCTCTAATTAAATCCAAGGGATATTTTTGTAACTAACCACCCTTTTAACTCTTATGTGAGGTCATTTTGGCCACTTTTTGTAGGGTTTCTACTCCTATTAGCCTAAGTCTTTCATTATTCCTCATTCATTTACCAAAAGAGGAAAAAAACTCCTTCAAGTTCAAAGTCTCAAGCTCCAAGTTCAAGCCTCAATTTCTTTTCATCTTAGATCAAGCAAGCTTTAATAAGGTATGTGGGTATTCAATAAGGGATTCCTTTCACCCTTATGCCTTAAACCCCATGTTTTACTTTGACTTATGAAATTATAAAATTAGGGTTCTTACCCAATTTGGGGAAAACTCCTGGGTTCAATTTTTAAGCATCAATTCATGGTTTCTCATTGCTTATCTCTAATTTATTTGAGGTTCCTTAATTGATTTCAAAAACCCATGCATTAAAGATGATTTATAGCATGATTCCTTCAATATGCATGTTTTAAAATTAAAATTGGCATGTTTAGATAGCATGACCTTGTGTATTAAGAAAATGCATGCCTAATTCTTCAAGTCATGACTTTAGAAAGGAAGATATGTATTGAATTATGTCTATGCTAAGCTTTAAGACTTATGATTCAAGTTTGCATGACATTAGATATGTCCTTATGCTTTTCAAACAGTTTTGTCATTAGATATGTCACTAGCATATTATAAATTATATGTATACTTTGGGAGTAGTGTTTTTCACCAAGCAATGAGGGTTCTAGATAATCCAACTCCAAAACTAAGTTGCCAGTGTAGTTTAAGAGGGTCCTCATTAGTTGAGAGTGTCTCCTCATGAAGAAGGGTCCTCGTTAGTTGAGATTGTCCCCTTATTAAAGTGGTTCCATGCTTCGATATGTATAGTACCCCATACCATGGCAAGGTTTGGGGTAGCTTTGCCAACTAGAGTGATATAGTTGGATTCCATATAGCTCACATTGTCTATTGTTGGTTATATGAACTCCCGTATGAAGGTTTTAAGCATTAAGCTCTCCTATTTCATTCTTGAGCTCAACCTATGGCATTTATTTGTGATATCTCTTTTATGAATGATCTCAGTCTTAATTATGTTTCAAGTATGCTTTTACCTTACTTATGCATATCTCACGTATTCAGTACATCCTGTAGTACTGACGCATATTTTGCGCTGCATTTTCTTGATGATGCAGTTTTAGGCTCTCTTGCTCAGGCTCGTGGTTAGATGAAGCTAGATATCCAGATTCTGTTGGTGAGTCCTCATCCTTCGAGGACTAGTATTAGTCTAGTTATTTTGTCTATCTTTCTTTAAGATTCTCGAGTTAGTTAGGGTCTTGTCCCATCAACTCTTATGACAGTTTAGAGGCTTCAGACATAGCTAGACTTGCATTCCATGTTTTGGATTTGGTGTTTCTTAGACCTTGTTCCTATTTAGTTATGTTTGCCTATCTTCATTTAGTATGCTTCTGCTATGTTTCTTATATTTATCTAGAGATATGCTATGACCAATGGTTAACTTGGGGAATTTGTGGTCCCATGTCCTATGTTATGTTTAGAGGGTAGCCATGAGGCATGATAAAATTGGTATCAGAGCCTTAAGTTCAACAGTCCTAGGGTGTCTGAAAGCCGCATCGAGTAGAGTCTCTTTAATATGTGTGAAGTGCGCCACACTTCTGAGAGGGAAGCTACGAGGTGTCTCAGGAAAAACATTATTTATTTCATGATCAATATTGTGCGATAGAGTTTAACTCTATTAATCCTCTATTCTAATCTTTTTGCATTTTAGATTATGCTTCCTCACCGTTTCATGCCTCGCAGAGTCACTTGAAATGTTAACCCTCTGATTCCAAACCCCGAGGTTACAAATATAGAGTTCAAGAATGTTATTTATATGCTAGCTCAGACTATGGCCGCCCAGGCCAATCAGCAGGCTCCCATCACAGTCCACCCTCAAGGTGGAGTTGCTGCCCGAGTCTGAGGCTTCATTCGCATGAACCCACCTGAGTTCTGGGGTTCGAAAGTTGGTGAGGATCCACAAAATTTCTTGGATGAGGTAAAGAAGATTTTTGGTTTAATGCAAGTGGTTGGCAGTGATGGTATTGAGCTAATTTCCTATCAACTCAAGGACGTGGCTCATATTTGGTTCACTCAATAGATAAGTGCTAGGGATAAGGATGTGGTCCCTATGACGTGGGAATGCTTTGAAAGAGCTTTTCTTGACCGGTTCTTCCTGAGGGAGTTAAGGCAAGCTAAGGCCGAAGAGTTCGTGAATTTGAGGCAAGGTTTTATGTCAGTTCCGGAGTAAAGATTGAAGTTCATCCAGCTTTTAGGTATGCTCCTTTCATGGTGGCTGACTCGTGGGATGAGATGAGTAAGTACATTTATAGAATGTCAGATTTGGTTAAGAAGGAGTGTAGGTCCGTGATGCTTTTGGGCGACATGGATATTTCTCAACTTATGACTCATGCCCATTAGATTGAGGGAGATAAGTTAAGGGAGATGGCAAGGGAGAATAAGAGGGTTAGATCAGAGAGTTCAGGTTTTGTCCATCAGAGGTCAGAACTTCAAGGAATCACAAGTCAAATCCACGAGCCGTGGATGGAACCACGAGTTGTGGAAAGGACTCATGAAACCTGTCCTTCAGATCATCCTCAGGTCTGGTAACCATGAGTCAGTTTCACGATCTGTGGATGGTTCCCCGAGTCGTGGAACCAGCTCGTGGAACTCAGACTGAGGGTAGTCAAATTCCCCAAAAACCACGAGAGGTTTCTATGACCCGTGGAAGTTTCCATGAGTCATCTTGTTGACTCGTGGAATCTCTTTTGAAGCTTCTTCTTTTGGCTCAGTAACCACGACTCCAATCCATGAACCGTGGTTACTTTTAGGCTTGTGAAAGGGACTCGTGGGACCTGAAGCCAAAGTTTTTAACAGTTTTTCTCTAATTAAATCCAAGGGATATTTTTGTAACTAACCACCCTTTTAACTCTTAAGTGAGGTCATATTGGCCACTTTTAGTAGGGTTTGTACTCTTATTAGCCTAAATCTTTCATTATTCCTCATTCATCTACCAAAAGAGGAAAAGAACTCCTTCAAGCTCAAAGTCTCAAGATCAAAGTTCAAGCCTCCATTTCTTTTAATCTTAGATCAAGCAAGCTTCAATAAGGTATGTGGGTATTCAATAAGGGATTCCTTTCACCCTTATGCCCAAAACCCCATCTTTTACTTTGACTTATGAAATTGTGAAATTAGGGTTCTTACCCAATTTGGGGAAAACTTATGGGTTTAGTTTTTAAGCATCAATTCATGGTTTATCATTGCTTATCTATGATATATTTGAGGTTCCTTAATTGATTTTAAAATCCCATTCATTAAAGATGATTTCTAGCATGATTCCTTCAATATGCATGTTTTCAAATGAAATTGGCCATCTTAGATAGCATGACCATATGTATTAAGAAATTGCATGCATAATTCTTCAAGTCATGAATTTAAAAAGGAATACATGTCTTGAATTATGGCTATGCTAAGCTTTAAGACTTATGATTCGAATTTGCATGACACTAGATACGTCCTTATGCTTTTCAAATAATTTTAGCATTAGATATGTCACTAGCATATTATGAGCTATATGTATATTTTGGGAGTAGTATTTAGCACCGAGCAATGAGGGTTCTTGTAACAACTGGGTCCGTCATTATGGGTAGACCAATCGTGCCAAGTGTTAGAGTTAGAAAACTCTAGGTTTGGGAGTTTGAAATTCTGGGCAAGGCTAGCCTCGACCAATTTTGGAGTGAGGTAGAGTCTAGGGAAATCCGGATAAAAATGGATTTAGGTGTATTGGATTAAGCTAGTTTTCCGCGTAGAAAAGATATAAAGGAATCCGGGGGACTTTTCAGAATCACTTTTGGGTTAGTAGAACTCCTGGAATCGCATTTGACGTGAAGGGGTCATTTCAGGCGTCAGGAAAACCAAGTGTGTTGTGAAATGGCCAAAACTGGCAGATTTCTGGACATTCTATCCATGCTGAGTGCTGTCAGGCGCGATAGCGGTCACCACTATAGCAGTGGAAATTACCGCTATAGAGGCGGTCAAGGGGCGGTCGACTCACTTAAGACCGTTGTAGCGGAAGATGACCGCTATAGCGGGCCGATGAGTTTTTAATGCAGAAACAGCTCTCAAAACATTTAGTTTTCAAAAGTTTGTTTTGGAGAAGGGATGGGCAAATTTCAGGCAATTTTCTTCATTCCTCCGCCAAAAATCATTCCTAAGGTAAGGTTTTCATTCCCCACACTTTGTAATACATTTCCTATGCGGTAGAATTGCTAGGAGGGAAATTGGGGAAAGGTTGGAATGACCTAGGGATGATGGAATTCGGGGAAGAAGGGGGTTCCCAAACATGTATGTTATTGGGTGTTGATTTGAGTACATTAAAATGATCATAGGTTGTTTAATTCCCTGTTTTATCCGTAAAAAATGATAAAACTAGGAGAATTAACGGTAGAAAGCCCGGGAAAAAGGGTGGAATGATCATGGGTTGCCTGGGGGTTTGGGGATTTGGTATAATTTGGGTAATGTACAGGACTGTATGTTAATTGTATGAATTATGTGTTATTTTTAGACCAAGAACGCGAGGGGAATCCGGAACACGGGAAAGCTCGGGTTGAATAGAGCTTGGATCATTTCGAGGTAGGTGATGGATTTCATATTTCTGCGAATGTGTATATTTATTGTACTAATTGTCTAAGTAATTGTGTGCATTACATTGCTTAGGAGAATTCTGTGGAATGACTAAGTTTGGTTTACAGTCTATGTTTGAATGGTGTTTACTTGTTGGCTTTACAAGTTGTGTGTGTTCACATATTGACTATGGTTGTTGACATTCGGTTGGCTCGGGTACCACACCTGGTACGAGTATAACACATCGTTGGCACGGGTACCACGCCTGGTACGGGTATAATATTCAGTTGGCGCGGGTACCACGCCTTGTACGGGTTTACTTTATTGCATATTGCATGGTCATTTTTGTATTACATTGATTGTTATTGGTCCGTGTGTGGACCGGGTTGTTTTACTTAATATGATACTTAATATCGGTTCTGTGAGTGGACCGAGTTGTTATTGAAAAGTGTTATTTATTGGTGGTCCTTGAGTGGTCGGGAACTATTGTATGACTGTTGAGTTGGTCTTGGTTTAGGCCGGGTTGAACAATTACTTGTGGTATTGTCTAGAGGGGATTCCAACGTGGGTCCGGGCTAGACGGTAAGGTGTGGTTATGGTTTCTTGTTGGTGGAATAGAACTGTAAGAGATGGATTCATACGGTAACAAGCTAGGTAGAGACCTATAGTCTAGAGATGCATGTGATATTTGTTGCATATTTGTCATACTTGTTACTGGATTTTGCATACTATTATTATACTATTTTCTTGAATACTGGCTGATGATCCTACTAGTACACAGTGGTGGTGTACTGATACTGCACTTGTCTTTCTTTTGGTGAGTGCAGGAAATCTTCCAGCGACTGAGACGAGACCTCAGATTTAGCACCGACATTTTTGATCTTTAAGGGTGAGCTGTCGATTCGAGCTACCTTGGGATTATCATTAGAGTTTTAGTCCATTTGTTCGGACTTAAAAACTATTTCTTATTTTGTTTGGGGTTGCATCCCCGTACTCTAGATTTGGTATTGATGTTTTGTACGATGACTTTCAGTTTCTAGGTGGGATTTTCTGCAGATAATTAATTATCATAAGTTTTTGAGTAGTTGATCTTATTTTCATTGCTAATTTACTTTGATGCTTACTGGTTTTAGGCTGTTAGTCTAGGCAAGGGTGGAACTCTATTGGTTCGCTCATTCAGGGGTTGGGTGGGTGTCATTCACGATGGATTGGGTCGTGACAAAGATGGTATCAGAGACAAGGTTCGTTGATCTCATTGTACCAAACAGGTCTAGTAGAGTCTTGCGGAACGGACGTTCGTACTTTTCTTCGAGAGGCTACAAGGCTTTAGGAAAAGCTATCTCTTCTTCTTTTCCTTCGTGCTATAACTCAATTCCAATTGGTATCTGGTGATACAAATTGGTGTCTAACTACATTCACTCTTCTGTCCACAGATGGTTACTACAAGGAATAGTGGAGCAAGGCCAACAGTCCCAGCAGCGGGCTCGGCAGTTTACGATAGGGGTAGGGGAAGGGGAAGGGGACGAGATGAAGCCGCACCTGCCAGGGGTGGGGCTCGAGCTACTGCTATTGCACGTGAGGTAACCCCTCCCCCACCTCAGTATCCTGTGGCAGAAGAGGTGGAAGTGGTTGTGGAAGATGAAGGAGCTCAAGAGGAGGCTGCACCCGTTGGGGGTGCAGGTCTTCCTACTATGACACCGGAAGCTTTTAAGCAGGCGTGGGATATTCTGAGTGGGTTGGTTGGTGTTGGAGCCATACCCGCAACTTATGCAAATCAGGCTTTGGATACTCAGCCAACAGTTACTACAGCGCCAAGGATGGATGCAACTTCGGGAACAAATGATCTCCTCAAGAGAATGCTAGGCCCAGTGATGACAGGTAATAAGCATGAGATGTTGACTAAGTTCCTTAAGCTGAAACCTCCGATGTTTCAGGGTACAGACAAAGAGGATCTATAAGTTCATCCTGGATTTCCATGAGAGGTTGCACAAGTTGGGTATTGTACGTCAGCATGGGGTTGAGTTTGTCACTTTTCAGCTGCAGGGTGATGTCAAGCAGTGGTGGAGGTCTCATGTTGAGTGTCGGTCCTCTATCCTACCTCCACTAACTTGGGAGCAGTTCCCTGCATTGTTTCTAGAGAAGTACGTTCCCCGTACTTTGAGGGACCGGAAGAAGGATGAGTTTCTGAACTTGGATCAGGGTGGCATGTCAGTCTCAGCTTGTGAGGCTAAGTTTTATGCATTGTCTCATTTTGCTACACAGATGTTGGGTTCCGAGGAGGAACAGGTCTGATTATTTGTAAAGGGTCTGATTAGTGAACTGCAGGTACTGTCGGTGCATATGACTTCTTCAGGAAAGGGTTTTAATGATGTGGTGGATTATGTGAAGAAGATAGAGGGAGTTAGGTAAGCGAGGCAGGCTAAGGCTTTAGCCAAGAAGCCTCGAAATAAGGGAAATTTTGGTGGTTCGTACTCCCAGGGCCAATATCAGCAAGCTTATTCGGCCCGTCCTATTCAATCAGCTCTGCCAGCTACTACAGGTGGTCATCAGGGAGATCAGTCTTCAGCTCCTAGAGGCCAGGGAGCATCATATACATCAGCTAGCATGTCTACTTTGGACCTTTGTTGCTTCTATTGTGGTGAGTTAGGCCATTTTAAGAGGGAGTGTCCACATAGGCAGGCAGGTAATCAGGGTCAACAGCAGGCTAGAGCAGTAGTTCTGGCAGGCACAGGGGGTAATGCTAGGGGTCATCCACAGGGTGGGCGAGGTAATTTCCAGGGAGACCGAGGGAATGGCGGGCCAGGCAGAGGTGCGGCGTAGCCGGCCTGATAAGTTGCCTAGATTGATGATCGGGCATATTGTAATGCTTTTCTAGGAAGAACCGAGGCGATAACCTCAGATGCAGTGATCACAGGTACTATTATTGTCTGTGATAAAATAGCCTCAGTATTATTTGACCCAGGATCGACATATTCTTATGTGTTTATTAGTTTTGCATTTGGTCTGGATTTGAATTGCAATATCCTTGATTCCCCTATCCATGTATCTACCCCAGTTGGAGAGTTGGTTATTGTGACTCATGTGTATCATGACTGTTCTATTGTGGGGTTACGTACTTGGGTAGATTTAGTAATTCTAGATATGGCTGATTTTGATATTATCTTGGGTATGACCTGGCTGTCTCCGTATCATGCTGTATTAAACTGTAACACCAAAACTGTGACTCTATAAATTCCAGGTAAGGATAGTCTAGAGTGGGAGGGTGTGTACAGGCCCAAGACAGTTAAGATAATACCGTTTGTCCGGGTTAGAAAGCTAGTGGGGAGGGGGTGTCTAGCCTTCTTGGCTCATCTCTAGGATGATGGTGTGGAGTCTCCTCCTATTGAGTCAGTTCCAGTGGTTTCCAAATGTGTAGAGGTGTTTCCAGTGGACTTGCCTAGTATGCCTCCGGACAGAGACACAAATTTTTGTATCGATTTGTAGCCAGGCACTCGTCCCATCTCTATTCCTCTGTATCGAATGGCTCCGGCAGAGTTAAGGGAACTTAAGACTTAGCTACAGGAACTCCTAGGTAAGGGATTTACACATCCCAGTGCTTCACCCTAGAGAGCTCCAGTTTTGTTTGTGAAAAAAAGGATGGTAGTATGCGGATGTGCATAGACTACAGACAGTTGAACAAGGTGACCATCTGGAATAGTATCCTTTACCCCGAGTAGATGATTTGCTTGACCAGCTTCAGGGTGCATCGGTGTTTTCAAAAATTGACTTGAGGTCAGGGTACCATCAGTTGAAAGTTAGGCCTGAGGATATTTCCAAAACTGCTTTTCGGACTCGGTATGAACATTACGAGTTTCTAGTAATATCGTTTGGTTTGACCAATGCGCCGGCAACATTCATGAGTTTGATGAATGGGGTGTTTAAGTCCTACTTGGATTCTTTTGTTATCGTGTTCATTGACAATATTTTTATCTACTCTAAGAGTAGGGAGGAGCATGCTAATCATCTTCGTATTGTGTTGGATATCTTGAGACACCAAAAGCTTTATGCAAAATTCACTAAGTGTGAGGTTTGGTTGAATTCTGTGGCCTACTTGGGGCATGTAGTGTCAGAAAGAGGGGGTGATGGTGGATCCCCAGAAAATTGAGGTAGTTAAGAGTTGGGTCCGGCCTAGCTCTGTGACAGAGGTGAGAAGTTTTGTTGGGCTCGTGGGGTACTCTTGGAGGTTTGTGAAGAACTTTGCTTCTATTTCTATTCACTTGACCAATTTGACACAGAAGGAGGTATCGTTTGTGTAGTTCGACAAGTGCGAGGAGAGCTTCCAAAAGCTTAAGACAGTTTTGACCACAACCCCTATTTTGTCCTTGCCGGTTGAAGGTAAAGACTTTGTTGTTTACTGTGATGCTTCACATTCTGGTTTGGGTGTTGTGTTGATGCAGGATAGGAATATGATAGCCTATGAATCCAGGCGTTGAAGGTGCATGAGAGGAATTACCCGACTCACGATTTAGAGTTGGCAGTGGTGGTTTTTTCTTTGAAAATCTGGTGACACTATCTTTATGGTGTCAAGTGTGAAGTATTCACAGATCATCACAGTCTGCAGCACATTTTCACTCAGAAGGATTTGAATCTGAGGCAAAGGAGATAGATGGAGTTATTGAAGGATTATGATGTGACAATTTAGTACCATCCGGGTAAGGATAATGTGGTGGCAGACGCATTGAGCCGGAAAACTACTAGCATGGGTAGCTTAGCTTGTTTGGGGGCGTCCAATTGACCATTGGCTAAGGAAATTCAGGCTTTGGAGGCTAAGTTCATGCACTTGGGTATTTCAGATCAAGGTGGGTTGTTGGCAAGCATTTAGGTCACGGCCACCTTCATAGAGAAAATAAAGGCAAAACAGTTTCAGGACCCGAAACTGGGTAAATTGTGAGGCAAGGTAATATCCGGGGAGTCCAGAGATGTCATGATAGACTCTGGTGGTGTATTGCATTTCAGGGAGAGGATTTATGTTCCTCGGGTTGATGATATGATTCTGAAAATTCTGACAGAAGCTCATGGTTTGTGGTACTCTATCCATTTGGTTGAAACCAAAATGTACAGGAACTTGAGGCAGCATTACTGGTGGCCTAGAATGAAAAGGGACAGATGATTTTGTGTCCAAGTGTCAGAATTGCCAGCAAGTAAAATATGTACATCAGAGACCTGTAGGACTACTTTAGAGGATGCCAATTCCAGAGTAGAAGTGGGAGAGGTTAGCCACGGATTTCGTGGTCGGTCTTCCCAAGATATTGGGGAAGTATGACTCAGTTTGGGTCATTGTTGACAGGCTAACAAAGTTCGCTCATTTCATTCCGGTCAAGGTAGATTACAATTTGCAGCAATTGGCAAAGATCTACATGAAGGAGATTGTGAGACTGCATGGGGTGCCACTGTCCATCGTTTCAGATAGGGGTACACAATTTACTTCTAAGTTCTGGGGCAAGTTACATGAAGAGTATGGTACACAACTCACCTTTAGCATAGCCTTTCATCCTTAGACTGATGGTCAGTCGAAGAGGATGATTCGGGTATTGGAGGACATGCTGAGAGCATGTGTAATGGACTTCGGAGGTCATTAGGACCAGTTTCTACCATTGTGCAAATTCTCGTACAATAATAGCTACCACTCCAGTATCGATATGGCCCCGTTCGAGGCCCTGTATGGGAAAAACTGCACATCACCGGTTGGGTGGTTTGAGAAAGGTGATGTAAAGCCTCTGGGTGTAGACTTAGTGAAGGAAGTGCAAGAAAAGGTAAGGGTAATACAGACCAAGTTGTTGGCTGCTCAAAGCAGGCAGAAGGAGTATGTAGACCGCAAGGTCCGGGACATGGATTTTCAGGTTGGTGAACAAGTGTTGTTGAAAGTGTCACCAATGAAAGGGGTTATGTGGTTTGGTAATAAGGGCAAGCTTAGCCCTCAGTTTATCGGTCCGTTTGAGGTCCTCGAGATTGTGGGGCCAGTGGCTTACAAGTTAGCACTGCCACCTAGTTTGTCGGGCGTCCATCTTGTATTCCATATATCCATGCTCAAGCGATACCACGGGGATGGAGACTACATCATCAAGTGGAATGAAGTACTTTTTGATAAAGATCTTCATTATGAGGAGGAACCAATTTTGATTCTTGCTCGGGATGTCCGGAGGTTGAGGACAAAGGTTATTGACATGGTGAAGGTTCAGTGGAAGCATCTTCCAGTTGAGGAAGCCACTTGGGAAACCAAGAAGGACATGCGGTACAAGTACCCTCAACTGTTTGAGGATTCAGGTACTACACTTCCCTTCTTTTATTTCCGTAATTTTGGGTTTGATCGTTCGGGGAAGAACGATGGGTAAATTGGTATCTGTTATAACAACTGGGTCCTTCGTTATAGGTAGACCAATCGTGCCAAGTGTTAGAGTTAGAAAACTCCGGGTTTGGGAGTTTGAAATTCTGGGCAAGGCTAGACTCGTCTGGTTTTGGAGTGAGGTAGAGTCTAGGGAAATACGGGTAAAAATGGATTTAGGTGTCTTGGATTAAGCTAGTTTTCTGTTTAGCCAAGACATAAAGGAGTCCGGGGGACTTTTCAGAATTGCTTTTGGGTTAGTAGAACTCCTAGAATCGCGTTTGACGTGAAGGGGTTATTTCAGGAATTGGGAAAACCAAGTGTGTTGTGAAACGGCCAAAAATGGCAGATTTTCGGACATTCTGTCCGTGATGAGCACTTTTAGGAGCGATAGCGGTCAATGCTATAGCAGTGGAAATTACCGCTATAGCGGTGGTCAAGGGGCGGTCAACTCACTTAAGACCACTATAGCGGCAGATGACCGCTATAGTGGAGCGGAAACTGCTATAGCGGGCCGATGGATTTTTAATGCAGAAACAACTCTCAAAACATTCATTTTTCACAAGTTTCTTTTGGAAAAGGGCTGGGCATATTTCAGGCGATTTTCTTCATTCCTCCGCCAAAAATCATTCCTAAGGTAAGGTTTTCGTTCCCCACACTTTGTAATACGTTTCCTATGCGGTAGAATTGCTAGGAGGTAAATTGGGGAATGGTTGGAATGACCTAGGGATGATGGAATTCGGGGAAGGAGTGGGTTCCCAAACATGTATGTTCTTAGGTGTTGATTTAAGACATTAAAATGATCATAGGTTGTTTAATTTCCTATTTTGTTCATAAAAAATGATAAGACTAGGAGAATTAACGATGGAAAGCCCAGGAAAAAGAGTGGAATGATCATGGGTGGCTTGGGGTTTGGGGATTTGGTATAATTCGGGTAATGTACAGGCATGTATGTTAATTGTATGTATTATGTGTTATTTTTAGACCAAGAACGCGAGGGGAATCCAGAACACGGGAAAGCTCGGGTTGAATAGAGCTTGGATCATTTCGAGGTAGGTGATGGCTTTCGTATTTTTGCGAATGTGTATATTCATTGTACTCGTTGTCTAAGTAATTATGTGCATTACATTGCTTAGGGGAATTGTGTGGAATGTCTAAGTTTGGTTTACAGTCTATGTTTGAATAGTATTTACATGTTGGCTTTACAAGTTGTTTGTGTTCACATATTAAATGCGTTTGTTGACATTCGGTTGGCTCGGGTACCATGCCTGGTAAGATTATAACACATGGTTGGCATGGGTACCACGCCTGGTATGGGTCTAACATTCGATTGGCACGGGTATCACGCCTGGTACGGGTTTACTTTATTGCATATTGCATGGTGATTTTTGTATTACATTGATTGTTATTAGTCCGTGTGTGGACCGGGTTGTTTTACTTATTGTGATACTTAATATTGGTTCCGTGAGTGGACCGGGATGTTATTGAAAAGTTCTATTGATTGGTGCTCCTTGAGTGGCCGGGAACTGTTGTATGATTGTTGAGTTGGTCTTGGTTTAGGCCGGGTTGAACAATTACTTGTGGTATTATCTAGAGGGGATTCTGGGGTGGGTCTAGTCTAGACGGTAAGGTGTGGTTATGGTTTCTCGTTGGTGGAATAGAACTGTAAGAGATGGATTCATGCGGTAACAAGCTAGGTAGAGACATGTAGTCTAGAGATGCCTATGATATTTGTTGCATGTTTGCCATACTTGTTACTGGATTTTGCAAACTATTTGTATACTGTTTTCTTGAATACTGGCTGATGATCCTACCAGTACACAGTGGTGGTATACTGATATTGCACTTGTCTTTCTTTTGGTGAGTACAGGAAATCTTCCAGCAAGTGAGACGAGACCTTAGATTTAGCACTGACATTTCTGATCCTTAAGGATGAGTTATCGATTCGAGCTACCTTGGGATTATCATTAGAGTTTTAGTCCGTTTGTTAGGACTTAAAAACTATTTCTTATTTTCTTTGGGGTTGCATCCCCATACTCTAGATTTGTTATTGATGTTTGGTACGATGACTTTCAGTTCTTAGGTGGGATTTTCCACAGATAATTAATTATGATAAGTTTTTGAGTAGTTGATCTTATTTTCATTGCTAGTTTACGTTGATGCTTGCTGGTTTTAGGCTGTTAGTCTAGGCAAGGGTGGAACTCTATTGCTTCACTCATCTGGAGGTTGGGTGGGTGCCAACCACGATGGGTTGGGTCGTGATAGTTCTAGATAACCCAAGTCCAAAACTATGTTGCCAGCATAGGTTAAGAGGGTCCTTGTTAGTTGAGAGTGTCTCCTCATGAAGAAGGGTCCTCGTTAGTTGAGAGTGTCCCCTAATGAAAGTGGTTCTACGCTTCGATATGTATAGTACCCCATACCATGGCAACATTTGGGGTAGCTTTGCCAACTAGGGTGATATAGTTGGATTCCATGTAGCTCACGTGGTCTATTGTCGGTTATAAGAACTCCCGTATGAAGGTTTTTAAGCATTAAGCTATCGTATTTCATGCTTGAGCTCAACCTATGGTATTTATTTATGATATCTCTTTTATGCATGATCTCTGTCTTAATTATGTTTCAAGCATGTTTTTAACTTACTAATACATATCTCACATATTCAATACATCCTGTAGTACTGACGCATATTTTGCGTCGCATCCTCTTGATGATGCAAATTTAGGCTCTCTTCCTCAGGCTTGTGGCTAGATGACGCCGGATATCCAGATTTTATTGGTGAGTCCTCATACTTTGAGGACTAGTATTAGTCTAGTTATTTTGTCTATCTTTCTTTTAGATACTCGAGTTAGTTGGGGTATTGTCCCATCAACTCTTACGACAGTTTAGAGGCTTCAGACATAGCTAGACTTGTATTCCGTGTTTTGGATTTGGTGTTTCTTAGACCTTGTTCCTATTTATTTATGGTTGCCTATTTTTATTTAGTATTCTTCCGCTATGTTTCTTGTATTTATCTGAGATATGCTATGACCAAGGGATAACTTGGGGCACTTGCGATTTCAGGTCCCGTGTTACGTCTAGGGGGTAGCCTCAGGGCGTGACAACCTTCTTTTCTACAGATGCTAGGATGTGGTTAAATTTGGTGTTCCAGAAATTTTGTTCATCGGGCAATACCACCGACGTAACTTATGCTAGGGCCTTGGTGGTTTCTTGAACTATTGAGAGAATCATCCTGAATGTTAGGGAATAGATCATTTCTGAATGGAAGGACTTTAACCGGGGTCCTAGAAGAGGACCCTTTCTTCCTGGTTTGGCGTTTGAGCTGTACAGGTGGGTTAGGGTGCCTGGGGATCATACTTACCATGACGTGGAAATGGACTATGCCTTCAACCCTCCCCGGGTGAAAGTGGTTACCTCTAAGAAGAAGAGTAAGGTAGATGAAGCAGGGAGCAACCAGGTTGCCGAGGATGTAGATGATCATGATGATGATGACACTCCCTTCAACCCTCCCCGGGTGAAAGTGGTTACCTCTAAGAAGAAGAGTAAGGTAGATGAAGCAGGGAGCATCCAGGTTGCCGAGGATGTAGATGATCATGATGATGATGACACTCCCTCTCCTTCCCAGCCTCAGGCCCCGATTACTACCAGCCAGCTTGAGGAGACTCTGGCCGCGGTCTGGAGGTTCATGGAGGGAACTGCTGCTGGAGGTACAGCCCAAACCCCTTCCGCTCAGGATTTAGCAGCACTCCGCAGGGAGTTAGAGGAGGAGAAGAAGAAGAGGTGCTCTGGGGATTGCATGTTTTCCCGGATGTGGAAGACCATCAAGGTCATGTTAGTTTGCCTCACCCCTGGTCAAGAGCTTCCCACCCTTGAGCTCGAGGACACGCAGGAGGATCCCTTTCTGAGCGATGATGAGGCCTAGGACCTCTCATTCCCCTTTATTATGAACATTTACTGCTTTCTGGGTTTTGTCCTTGTTTGGGGTACGTACTAGACAATGTTCCCTTTTCCTTTTACCCTTCGTTTTTAAGCACATGGATGCTAGTTTTTAGACAATTTCCCTTATATGCATACTATATTAGTTCTAGGGATGATTTCCTTGCTTTACATAGCAGCTCGTAGCTTAACTATCGCTTTTAACTGCCCCGAGAATGAAATGAAAAATAGGGGAAAATAGGGCAGCCATTCTTCCCCGCGCCTCCCCGCTATAGTGGTGTCATTCCTCTATTACGGTACCGCTATATCGGTGAAATTTTTGCTATAGTAGGATTGTCGTAGCGGTATAGTTCTGTTATGGCGGTCCCAATGATAGTAGCCCAGAAAAATGAAATTTTTCAGTAAAATAAACTCATCCCCATTCCCGGATATCGTTATTTATAGAATAAGTCCCGCCATGGTCTTAAACAACACACCAAGAGCATTCCTAGCAATGCACAGACCAAAACTTAGCATCCAATATCACCAAAACAAAATCAAATTACATGAGAAAACTGTTCACAACAATACATTCCCACTACCATGCATGAATAACCCCTCGTTTCCATGGTTCCCAACCAAGTCCCGACTGTCTTGAAATCGAAGCTTCCCTATAGTCATAAATCTTGTCCCCTCACCATATTAACCAATGATGAGTCCCTTTTCAAAAAGTGGTACGACATTTTTAATCTTGACACATAGCATTTTATCACAAACCAAAAATACCCCAAATTCAACTTAGGATTCTCTTCAGACCCATACATTCACAGTAAGACAAGCAGTTACACATCAACCATTGAAGTCATATAAGTATTGCTACACACATAAATTCAAGTTTCAAGCTACAGCACAATCATGTCACATATATTCTCTCTATCCGCCCCATGGATGACTATTAGTCGGTACCCATGCCTTACCACAGCCTCTTTGGACAGATACCTATTGGAACCTTCCCGGTTCCGACTCAACCCATACAAGCAAGTAAATGAACCACATGAAAAGGAATAAAAGAAGAGAGATGTTTTCCAAGAATGCTTCATAGTTTCCCAAAGATTAGATGTGGATGTCAACACATCAATCCGTAGGACTCTATTCGACATTTTTCTCTTGTACTGGGAGACTGGTAATCTAGGCTCTGATACCATCTACCACAACCCAACTATTGGGCCATGCGGGTGCCTAATCTAAGCACCTAGATAGACGAACCCTTACCACCCGATCCAACAGGTAAATTATGAAAAATAAAATATAACAGTAAATAACCTCATTTTTATACATGAAAACAATTATAAAACCTTTTTAATTCCAAAAAACTCCTTACAGAAGAAATACAATGAACCATTTTTACAACTGGAAAACAACCCTCCCTAGGATCTAGTCTAAACAGGTACAAGAGCTACTATAAGAGTAAATACAGAAGATGTAAGAGGACACAACTCCCACTATGGAAACAAAGCGTAGAAGCTGCTAAAGATCAAAGTTGTCATGTGCCTAGGAAACATCACCAACTCTGCAACCAGGCTATACCCAAAAAGGTATAGCAAGAGTAAGATCAGTACAAACACACGTACTGGTAGGCATCATCGGTCGACCCGAATCCATTCTATACCATAATATAAGAAATCAAGGGAAATACAATTAACTACAATACTTCAGCCCTTCAACATCTACCTTACCACAACCCAATAGCAACCGAACCTGCCTATCCCTTCCGCTGCCAACTCCACCACTAAGAGACGATATGCTCTAACTCCTAGGACATTCCTAAGGCACCTTAACTCTCAGTCTTCCCAAGTCACACTTGTCATTACCTGACATCTATGATCATACCCAGACCACCATTCCCTTAACCCAATCAATCACTATGACTCAACAACCCAGAGTAAACCCCACTACTTAGTGGTATAGACCACATCCATCGTACTACCACTTACTAGTACAAGTTTCCCCAATTAGAACAACTACCTTTATTGTGCTTCTTACAAGTATCTGGACCTCTCAAGGATCCCTAGGACAGTTTCCCCACATGATTATAAAAGCCAACGATACCCTCCGGACTCTCCGTCTAGCTTTTAACTCCAACCACATGGAACAGATTCAACACTTATTTAATAATGACGATTAACCAATAATATGACTAGACTATAAGGCTCCTCTTTAGCTTATCAACCAAATGAAACCACTTAACAACCATTGAAAAGCCCAGTGACAATAAACATAGATCATTTTCACCTAACCCGGACCCACTCAGGATCCCTAGGACACCACCTATGTTTTCAACATGCAATCCCGGTCTACACTAAAACCAACCCCACATTTAAGTATAATCACCCGGCCTCTTATGGACCATATGTAACAGTCACAATCAAAGAACACAACACGGTCCACTCATGGAACCACTGAAAAAATATAATCAATGCCAGTAAATCAAACCAGTACAAGGCGTGGTACCTGAGCCAACTATTAAGAATCCCGTACTAGGCGTGGTACCCGAGCCAACTAATAAGTATCTTGTATAAGGCGTGGTACCCGAGACAACCAATATGTAACCTATACCAGGCGTGGTACCCAATCCAACTGAATGTCACACAAAATCCAATCCATCAACAAATAATAACAAAGCATGCTTGTAAACCAACAAGCAACAAAACAAGTTCATTTCACAAGACTGATAACCAGATAAGAGACATTCATAATATCTTTACCTAAGCATGCAAACTCACATGATACTAAGCGATAGTACATGAACACATATTGCATATTGGGAAACAATAACCATCACCTACCCCAACCCAGGTATATAACTCAGATTTGAATCCCGTCCGAAGACTAAATCCCTGTTCACCTCATCGGACGTATAACAAGTAGCTATATCAATTCCAGACCTCTGCTAAGGCAGATACAACATGGGGAGGACCTCCCCTAACCTTGGTAATTCAATCCTTCTTGTTATTCTTCTCTTCTATACCAAATCATTTAACTACCCAAAATATTGTTGGTTCCTCGAACCTTCCCAGCACTATAGTCCCTAGATTTTATCATTATACGACACATAATATTCATAAACAACCCAGAATATGATAACACATTATCCCCACTCAACCATTTTCTAGTTTAAATCAATCCCAATACAATAATCCTCCAGACTCTGTGCCCGAAGGCCTAAGCATGAATTCTTCTTTTTTTCTATACAATAAATATGAAATGAAAGTAGGTCAAATCTACTCAATGAAAAGAACCTAGCCTACCTAAATGCCAAGCAGCTGCATGATACATTTTCTGACTCTATGAAGGCATTCCCTGATGGATAAAAAGCCCGAAATCCATAGTTTTGCATCCCTTTAGCCGCAATCCCTCTTCCCCATGGCTCCCAAGCCTTAGATCAGCCTAGGAGGGTTTTTTAGAGAAACCCTCATATGGTTTCCAACTGAGGAGGAGAAGTTCTTTTTTTAAATCGCATTACTGAGCTACTATTTTCTGCCATACCGCTATATGGATGGCTGCCCGCTACAGCGGCAGTGTTATAGCAGAGAAATATCCACTAAAGCAGAGTGATGTCAGCCCAGATCAATTTCCAAAAATCTAAAATTTTCTGCCATGTCACCCTATTTTAAATTAAAATGTACTCTACTCGCTCCCAAATTTTATGATATTGTACAACAACAACAACAACAACATACCCAGTGTATTCCCACAGCGTGGGGTCTGGGGAGGGTAGAGTGTACGCAGTCCATACCACTACCTCAGAGGTGAGGTAGAGAGGCTGTTTCCGATAGACCCTCGGCTCAAGACAAAGCAGTCTAAAAATAGCGATTTTTATGATATTGTGATTTTTAAAATAACAGCGGATCTAGTCGTTACGGGTTGGTTTTAGCTAGTGTTGACTTGGGTCAACATTCCTCTGAGATGACCTTGTATGAAACTTTCTTCGATTCCATTGAGTCCAGAATGGCGTTTCAACTCTAGTAGCAGGTTTGGTTTGTGAGTATCGGGTTCTGATTGTGCCCGGAACATCCTGTAGAAGTTTTTATTTTTGCTGGTTTTCTATAGCAAAAAATTGCTCAGCTTCTATGGCGCCCGGGAAGTGCCAATAGCGCTAGTCTGTGATTTCCTTCAGCGTCAATGGCACCCGAACAACGCCAATGTCACTGGCCTATGATTTCTTCAGCGCTAACGGTGCCCTGGAAGCACCGCTGGTCTGCGACCTGCAACTTATAAAGTTCCCTCATTAAAATTGCATACCATTTCATCCTTTCTCTCTCAGTCCAAATCAATTCCTCTAACCAAAGACTTGTTACAAATCAGTCCCTAGCGTGGGAATTCATCAATTTGGCGATTCGATTCCTTCATCATTTAGTAAGTCCTCTTCTTCCCCAAGTTCTCCTTCTCCATGGTTAAACTCCATTAATGTACTTTATCAATCTAGGGGTTCCTTATTAGTTGTATTTGCTCAATTTGGGTCTACTTGTTCGTGATTGCAAGGATTTCACTCTGTAAGCTTACTTCTCTCATCGTGGTAGGTGAATTCTTCCTCGTTTTTCGATATTCTCCTTGATTTCCCTCTTTAAATCCTCTTACTTTGTGGGCTATTTTGAGCCCTTAATTTGGGCTAAATCTGCTCAATTTTGGTGCATGCACTCAAGGAAGTGATGTGCTTGTCGTGCACTTTCTTGTTTCCAGTTTTGGGTTGTGGGCTTTGCGGTCCTACTTTTGACCCAGATTTTGACCCGGCTATTCTTTTAGCTTTATGGGTATTGTTAGCTTCATTTTAATGCATAGATTATGTTTGTGGTAGTTTGTTCTTGATTCGGGGCTTCTCGGAGTAGTTTGAACTTGGATGATGCCATTCTAGTAGCTAGTTGTCGAATGACAGGTAGGTTATGGTCTTCCCTACCTTAAACTTTGCATATATAGGCTATAACTGCATTAATTAGTAACCTTGGGTGGGTTACTCTAGGTTAGTATCCCAGACCTTGTCCATCTCTTCTGTCTGTATTATTTCTTTGCGTTGATTGTAGAATTCATTTTAGTATTGAAATATTACCCTTGCGGCCCCGTGTGGCCTTTATAAATGCCTCTAGACCATAGTTAATGGGATAATTGGAAATATCCGTGAGTCCCAGACATCGAGTTGTTATTATAGGTTGGATATCTATGTTGTAGAGTTGTTTGGTCATGTACAGGGCCGATAGGTTATTTGTGAGTCATTGGATTAATTGATTGTTGCGAGCATATCATTCATGCAAAGGATTTTTTGTATGTTTTACCACTATTTTGGCTTCGGGCCTACTATAATTAGTTTTCTAAACTCTATATGGCTCGAGGGGCCCATTTTCATTATAAATGACTATAAAAGGATTTGAAATTAGATTTATAGATTTTCTGGATATAAAAAGGGATACTATGATGATTTTATCACCGATTTTCATACTGACACTAGACTCGGCTGTGCCATAGTGCTAGACATGTTTTTACTACGGATTTAGACCCAGATACACTTTGGGCACCCTTTATGGGGTTTGTTTTAGACTTTGATTTCTAATTAGACATAGACACGTGCTGGGCACCCTGTTTAAGGATTCTGAGATTTCTTTCACTGATTTAGACCTGGATAGACTCTGGGCAAATATTTTGAGATTTTGGTTACTATAGATCCAGATACACTCTGGACGATTATATTGAGATTCACATTTTAGTATGTGGTCACGGACCTCCATGGACCTTGTCGATCCAGACCAGGGGCTACATGCTGAGTGTGTCGAAAGAGGGGTATATGGTGTAATTGAGGTGTTCGGGATGTGTCCTTCCATGGATCCTACCTACTAGGCCAATCGACACCAGAGGAGGTACATACAGGGTTACTATCACATTGGTTCCATCATATCATATCATGCATATTGTATTCAGATCCACCCTTATTTGTTGTTTGATCAGTGTATGCTCCGGTAGTATGGGATGTCAAAGGATTTGTTTTCAGTTGATTGTGTTCCTCAGGTGTATGGGCGCCCGTTGGGACTGTAGGTAGTTGTATTACTTTTATCTTATTGTAGTAATTGTTAGAGGCTTTGGTATATTGGTGGATTAGTGGACCCTATCTTGTGGTGGTTCTAGTTATTTGGAATTTTGATCATTGTTGGGTTAAAGGGTTTTATCTCTTTGTGGCACTTATTAGTGGCCTTCTGGTTATCTATGATGTAGCTTGTTCTATCTTAGGATTGTACTTATGAGATTTCTTGCCAATTATTCTTGTCTTTAGAGTGGTGATCAGCGTGATTTCTTTATTAATATGATTATTTCAAGCATGATTATGTTGTTTTCTTTCTTTTTTCCTCATCCTTCTCTTTTATTGAGGTTACCGGTATACCGCCTGTTCTTTCTAAACTCTCTCTTTATATATATTATTGTTGCAAGGATCCAGGTGCGTTCTTCTTTCCTTCACCTGTGTTTTGTGTTATATATATCATTTATGTCTAGCATAGCATGCTTACATTCTTGATTAACTTCTCTCCATGCTAGTTTTTGTGTACTTTCTCTATTGCTTCTGTGACTGCTTCCTTGATCATTTGCTATTTACTGCTTTTATATCTTATATGCGCTCAGTCGGCCTATGATACCTACTGGGTATCCATTGCTTAGCAATTGGTTCTCATACTACACTTTTATATCTTTCTGGTGCAGATCCTAGTGTGAGTTTTCATCATTAATTGTATGGAGACTCGTGCAGCTTTTGGATTTTTGAGACTAGGGTAAGATCCTACCAATCGAGGCTTGACCGCATGTAATCTCTTGGCACTATTACTTTTTATTTATTCAGAGATAGTTGTATATTCTATTTTGTTATCTCTAGCACTTGAATTCTATTAGAAGCTCATGTACTATCGATACCAAGTCTTTGGGTTAGTTTAGTTTCTTTATGTGTATATATTCAAGTGGTTGCTTCTGCATTGTTCTTTTTCATATCTACTTTTGCTTATTTCTGGATAATCTGTGTATTGGTTTAGGTAGTAGTCCATTACTAACTGTTTTGGGCTATGGGGATTGGTTCGCCTACTGAGGGGTTGTAGGTGCCATCATGACCTGAGAAATGGGGTTGTGATGGCTTGGTATCAGAGTTCTAGGTTCACTGGTGTCATGGTACAGAAGGTAGTGTCTAAGTAGGTTCTCACAGATCGGTACGATGACATTTGTATCCTATCTACGGGAGGCTACAGGGCATTATTAGGAAAAGTCCCATATTCTTGGATCCTTATCTTGCGTTCTTGGATTTATCAACTTCTGAACTTTATTTGTTTCATTCATTCTCAGATGTAGGATGAGTATGGCAGCGGTTAACAATGAGGCTTCTATGCCTATTGCTTCAGTGTTTCCTCCAGCGCCAGGAGTTTAGAGTGAGAGCAGATTGCATCAGCTAGGTCGTTTGGGGCCATCCCAGCCTCTAATGGTTATATGGCTATGCTAGTTCTTCAGGATACCCTGGGTAGGACTCTGAGCCTTTTGGAGGGTGCATCAGTACCCCAGGTAGGGGCAGTACCCAGTTTTTCAAGTGGTGCTTCAACTAGATTTGAGATCCCAGTTCTTCAGCATGGTTGTATGTTAGTATTGGAGTATGAGGCAAGGTTTTACAAGATGGTTAGGTGCACTGCTAGGACTGTGCCTACAAAATTTGAGAGAGTTTAAAGTTTTTTTGGAGGATTGACTTCACCGCTCCATTTGGCGACAAAGCACTTGGTTACAGCTGGGACTACCTTTCTTTAGGTGGTTGATCATGCATGGGCTATTAAGGGTTTATGTCATGAGGCATATAGAGGTAGTGGTAAGAAGCATCATTGTCAGGACAGTTTTAGTAGTTCTTAGACTCGAGGTAGGGGAGTCTTTGGTAGAGATCGGTTTCATTACTTTCTGTCTAGCATGCCAGTTTCAGTGGCTCCACAGGTTTTAGAGAGTGGTTGTACAGAGCATGTTGAACAGAGTAGACATGGTGCAGGTCAAGTTTCCTGGGGTTTGTATTCAGGGCGTGTAGGCCATGGTGGCCGGTCAGGATCAGCGAGAGCTCCTTGTTCAACTTTATTTGGTAGAAGTTGTTTTCAGTGAGGTGAGTGTGGACACTTTGCTATGGATTGCCCCATGATCCCACCTTCCAATCAGTAGGTCTTATCTCCTAAAACTCAGTGCCACTGGCTAGAGGCAGTGTGCAGAGTAGTAGGGTGGTCCCCAATCAGTGAGCGGTATTGCACAGGGTTGTAGGGGTGGTCCGCAAATATTTAGAGGTGGCGTTGAGCCAAGTAGTTTGGGTATCTATCGAGAGTCGACAAGCATCGTGTGTTAGAGCAGGGCTTCCTTGAGTTGTTAGAGTTGTGGAGTGGTTGGTCACTGTTCTAGAGATTATCCCTGGCTAGGGATGACTGAGCCTTGAACATCGACTACTCAGGCTGGTAATAGACACCGACAGTCTGACGCCTCTCTTGGTAGGCCAGAGGTGGAGGTTCCCGATATAGTTGCTACTGGTACGGCTTTTTGTTACTATTAGCTAGTATTGGCATTGTTGGCTTTGCGAATCTACCTTTTTTTGTGTATATGCATATATGCCTACCTGTTTCTTGATTGGTTGTTTTACTATTTGAGTTATAGTGTTTATGCGTATAATTTCTCAGTAGATTTATTCTTTTTAGTAGTGGATGGGGGTGTATTTTCTCTAGTAAGCGACTACCCAGGGTTGTGACTCATGGGTAGGTCTTGTTAGCCTCATTTCTAGTGTTCAATGTGGTTTTAGAGTTGGTTTGGGTATCACTTTTCTAGCGGTCTTGGGTTGTTGTTGCCTAGACCATTATATAGTGTTTACTGGAGATCTTTCTATTAGTTTGGTATCGTACTAGTGGTTTTGTACTGAGGGAATTATTTTATCTTAAGGAGAACTGTGTTGGTTATGCAAGTGGGTATTGGTCAGTTATGCTTTTCTCGAGGGGTTAGAATCGATCCTCATTATTTTGGTTGGTTTGGAAGTGGTAGTATATGAGTTGCTTTCTTTGTTTTCCCCAGTTCCAGTTGGGTTTAGTTTTGATCATAGCATTCTGGCTGAGTTTTGACTGTGGCTTTATGGTTGAGTTTTTGACTATAATATTATGGTTGAGTTGTGATCGTGGTATTTTAGTTGAGTTGGGCATTCAGCCTATTCTTTTCCTGCCTTATCGAGTGTTGCCAGTAGAGATGAGGGAGCTAAGGGAACAGCTCCAGGATTTTTCTGGGAAGGAGTCTATAAGGTTCGGTGTATCTTTGGAAAGGGTTCTGTTTAGTTGGAAAAGGAGAGAGATGACTCATTGCTTGTGTGTATCGGTTTCTAGTAGCTGAGTGGGATGATGACTGAGGGTTTGCTTGGATCAGCGGGTGTATGGTATATGTGATCAGGTTGTACGGATTGAAACCACCAGGGATACTTTGGATTTTAATGGTACTTTGACATTGGTGGTCGCCTTGGTGTTCCGAGAGTTGGGGGCTTGATTTGGTTGACTCTCTGAGAGGTTACCTGTTGTATGAAATTCCACTATTGATTAGGCTCTGCCAGTGGAACCAGAAGTTTGGTATGTTGGATGCTTCAGAGTTGGTGGTTTGTGTACTGATGTAGTATAGAAGTTGTTTCGAGCCAGAGGGTGAGTCAAGGGATTTTGAGATTTGCAATAACTAAGTGGCAACCTTAGACTTTAGGCATCCTTTTCTTTGTCTATAAGGTGATTTGACTTGATATCCGCGACATGGTGGACTTCTTTCTGAGATGAGGTTAGTAAGGTGATCTTGAATCTGAATGATATTTAATTGTTTGGAGCAACAATGGTATTTCTAGAGTTTAGAGCTTAGTCAATGGCTACAGACTTCATGGTAGGCTTACCACACTCCTTGTAGAGGTTGTGTTTTGTGTTTGGGTCTTCGTAGCAGATTTCCTTGGTTCATTCACTTTCAGTTGACTCAGACTTGGCACGGTTCAAAGAGGTTAGTTTGGTTCTACAGTTGGGAGATTCTCCTTCGACACAAGGTGTTCATTCATGTCATTCTTGACCCTTATATGCTAGTTATAGTTGGGCTTCGATGGTTGATTCAGTTGGGTTTTGATGTCAAGGTTGATCTTAGAAAAGGTATCCATTCGTTGGTTGATGGTCAGTCGGGGCAGCTTACCCCAGCTTTTGAGGATATGCTATAGGTTGGCATTGCAGATGTCAGAAGACTAGTAGACTATGGCTTGGCTTGGATAGAGTTTGGGTATAAAGGTGACTTCATCCGTGGTTGAGTAAAACAAAAATTGTGGATCTCTGGTGGGTTAGGTTATGTTTTCAGAGTGGCTCGGGTGTTCGATGTGTGTGAACCTTCATGGTTATGGTGCAAGAATTCAAGTTATTAGAAGGGTTTTACGAATCAATGAGTTCATGAGTTTGAGGTTTGGTTGGTGGATTTTCTGGGTGAGTCTGGTTGTGGTATCGAGGTTTTGAGTTTCGTGTGTTGATTGCCTTGGTTCTTTTGGTTTTGGTGTTGTGTCGGTGCATTCCGGTGGAGTTTTCTGAGGTTTGGTGCGGTTGAAAGACCTTTGGAGTTTTGTAATTTAAAGGTTAGAGTTTATCTTGGCTAAGAACGAGTTAAGGTTTTTTGGTAGCTCTTCTTTGTTTTAGCTCCGTTGGGTGCCATCTGGTCGAGGAGGTTACCCAGGTTTCCAAGAGAGTGTTGCGAGCTTAGTATCTGCAGTTGTTGAGTCTCCGGTGTTTCCTTTCCTTGACTTTTGTGGATGAAAGTCCTTTTTAGTAGTGGATGATGTAATGACCCTTCTGCTCATTCACGCATTTTCGTCTTATTTGTAGTGTTAGAGCTTGCCTATTGCGGCCCCAAGTCATTTATGGCTTACTGGGATCGATAGTTTAGTCTCGAGCCGTTCGTTTGGTCTTTATGGCCGTTTCCCTATTTTAGAGCCTTAACTTAGAAAATTATTAACTTTAGTCAACATTCTTAGCAATCATGCTCGAAATCAAATTTTGACAGTTTCGTTACCTCTGGAGTGTAGACTTTGGTCTAGTTGGACCTTTGGTCGAAGACTAGGAGTTTTCAGTATGGAATTAGCTCTCGTTCTAAGTTTTTACGCCTGTTGGGCTTGTAAGGTTGACTTTGGTCTACATTCAAAGAAGACGGCCTTGGATGGGAATTCTGTCAGTGATGTTAGCTCCAGAATGTCGAGTTTGGGTTAGGTAGGTGGTTGGTTTGGGTCTCAGATGAGTCAGACTCATTTTGGGTGTTTGGTTGGTTTTAGCTAGTGTTGACTTGGGTCAACATTCCTTCGAGATGACTTCACATGGAAGTTTTGTTTATTTTGTTGAGTCTGGAACATCGTTTCCACTCTAGTAGCATATTTAGTTTGTGAGTATCGGGTTTCAATTGTACCCGAAACATCCCGTATAAGTTGTTATTTTTGTTATTTTCTCCAGCAGAAAATTGTTCAGCGCCAGCGGTGCCTGGGCAGCGCCAATGGCGCTAGCCTATGATTTCCTTCAATGCCAACGGCCCTCGGACAGCGCCAATGGCACTGGCCAGTTATTTCCTTCAGTCCCAATGGCTCCCCGACAGCGCCAGTGGCTCTGGTCTGCGACCTACAACTTATAAAGCTGCCTCCTTGAAATTTCAGACCATTTCATCCTTTCTCTCTCACTCCAAATCAATTCCTCTCACCAAAGACTTGTTCCAAATCAGTCCCTAGCATGGAAATTCATCAATTTGGTGATTATTCTCGATTCCTTCATCGTTTGGTAAGTCCTCTTCTTCCCCAAGTTCTCCTTCTCAATGGTTAAACTCTATTCATGTACTTTCTCAAACTTAGGGTTCCTTATTGGTTGTAGTTGCTCAATTTGGGTCTAGTTGTACATGATTGCGAAGATTTCACTCAGTAGGCTTGCCTCCTCTTATCGTGGTAGGTGATAAGTTGGTAATTTACCAACTTATTGAGCCTTTATCCATGAATTATTGCTATATTTTGAATAGATTTAGAGGTTCTTATGGCCTTTATTGATGTCTATGCATGTACTTATGACAATGATGGAAAGCAAGAAAATAGACCCAAAAAGAGCTTAGAAGGAGTGAAGTGTGAAGTGATCAGAAACGATGGAGATTCTGCCCTGAGATGCGGTGACCGTGCGACACCACAAGCTATGGTGCAGAATGCACCTACACCATATAAAGCCACAAAAGTCACTGAAGAATCTGCTAAGGGGTGCGATCATTGTGCGACGCGCACAACCCATGGTGCGAACCGCACCTCCTTCGCACGAAGCCTCCAGTATTAGGTGAAGTCACTAATACAACTGAAGACAATGTGCGACGTGCACATCACGATGTGTGAACCACACGTCGCGTCGCACGCCATCTAAAGGGCAATTTTGTCCTGAAAATTAGTGACGTTTTGGGAAAGTATATAAATCCAATTTAGGTATAATTGTAAAGAGATCTTCAGCTCTGAATATTTTACAATTAATTTTAGCTTTGAGAACAAGTTTTCCTCTCCAAGAAGAAGAGGGTTTCAATCCATTCTCTCTTCCAAATCTTGGTTAACCATTTGTGTACAAAAACTGAGCTTAGAACTTGAAATTACACTTGAATGAAGAGGAATCTAGTTTACCCATTTGGTATATCTCTTTCCTTTATTATGAGTAGCTAATTTCAATTGTCTAGGGATGTGTTGATGATGGGTGCTTGACAAATGGGTGTGGGTGTTGTTAATTCTTACTTATAATTGCTTATTTGACATGGGTCTAGTAGTTTCACCAAGTTTTAAGCCTAAAATTTTGCAAACATTAATTTTCATTACTTGACTATGTTGTTGCTTGAAAGACAATTTCATGGTTTCGTATGTGAAATTACTAGTGGGAACTTGGGACTCCGTTCAGATTTGAGGCTAGAAATAGCTTATATTGACAGAATCACCCATTTAAGGGTCTAAGTTAGAGATAGTGTGACCTCTCCAAGCTTGATCTTGGTTGTTTGATGATTTAACCGATAGTGCTCTAAGTGAGATTATCGGATATATGGTTGTTGATCTAGAGACAAAAAACCATACCCATGACCAACGCTACCTATGAAATTGAGTGAGAATAAGTGTGAATAGATAAACACCCTATCCCACATTAAAGCCCCATTAGATACACATCCCTAGTCGTCTACTCTCATTTATACACCTGTTTTACTTTACCGTCTTGCTTGAATTGGATTTTTGTGACAGAATTCCCAATTCCCCCAATCCTTTACTTTCTTGCGTTTAAACACTTACTCTCTTAGTGAAGTCGTTTCTATACAATCATTATTGTGCTATCTACAAGTCTCTATGGGTACGACCCCGAAACCTATTGGGTACTTGTAAATGTGTTTTGCTTAATGATCATCATTACCTCCTCATGGGAGAGTATGTTTGAGCGTTTTGCCTTGAATCACTTTTGGGGAAAGTTCTATATGACACGCATGCACGAGAATCAAGGTAAAGCCTCACCACACAAGGCATCATGCCACAAGACTTCTTTCATTAGTCTCAAAATCAATTGGGACAAATGACTTTCGACAAGCTATTCTACGTTCATTACACACTTGTTTGTGAGTCAATCATGCCAAAGCGAGAGTGTGCAAGTCATGACAAGAGGATGATTTTCCTCAAAAATTCATTTTTCGTCTTCCTTTTGTTTTCAAAAACAATTTTCCAAGAGAAAATTTTTGGTGGGTCCATTTTAAGACAAGCAACTACTGACTCAATTTTAAACTAAAACTTGGCATTTTCCTTATAAAAGTCGCCTCTCAATCTATCATAGGGAAACACCAATGCGGTTCGACACAAAAACAAAGGAAAAAGAAAGATAAAGAAAACTTTTGCTCCTTGGGAAAGAAACGTAGTATTAAGAAAACCCTCAGAGTTTATCGCTAAACTACTATTAATAAGGCGATATCCAAATTTTGCGCTCATGATTCATTTAAAAACAAGCCTTGGCGTAGGCCTATAGCGCATTTGCAAAGTACGAGTAGTGGAACAATGGGGAGTGTAAGACCAACCCGACAACACAATTAAAAATCAAGCCCGACAAGGGCACAATTAAGCTCAAAACAAAATTAAGTAAGAAAAAGGTAAGAAAAAGGCCCGGCAAGGGTAATAAGCATCACAATCATCCAAAATATGCCCGAGAAGGGACAAATAAAATCTAGCAGAACTAAAAATGTCAACAAGGCTCGGCAAGGGCAATAAAAACAATATCTCAAGCCCAATCACGTGCAACCAAAACCAATCATAAGAAAGAGCACCCCCTCCCATCAAAAGAAGCATTGCCCTCAATCATGTAAGCTCAAGTAGGTAAAGAAAGGGAAACTCCCTGGAGGACTATGCCTTATCATCATCATCATCTGTAGCTACATCACCGGGTAACTCCTCCTCGTTGTCCGCAAGGGATGCCAACAAGTTATCCAAGGGGCCAGGAATGGGGCAAGGTTGAGATAATGTATTCAAATCTTCCTATTCCACTGGGACCTTACATGTTGTCTTTTCGAGGTCCTTCCGGAGTGTCTTAAAACATTTTTCACAAACATCCACCATTTTGCAAAGAGTGGAAAAAAATTTCACAACTCCTTTGATGGCCCTCTTCATTGAATGTTCTAGACTTGTCCCGGTTGTAGATGGCCTTTTGACCTTCAACCCCAGAGCAGATTTTAGCTTCCACAGAATCTGATGGTTTCTTTGATTGACGCCTGGTGTTTCCCCTGCTAGAAGACATGTGCTTCATACAGAGATTGTGAGCCAAAAACAAAAACAAAACCTAAAAAGAAGTTAACAACTAAAAAGAATGGAATGCAACGAAGTAGAAAACAAGGTAGGGGTCTGCTGGCTCGTGCGAGCCACATACAAACTGCACCAGAGGGAGTGCGCATCGCATGTGCCTCCGCACTAGCTAACATAACCCTGCAAGAGTTTTTTCCACTGAGGTGTGAAGCTGGTGTGCGTGTCGCACCAGGCTTCTCCCCTCGAAGTAGTGAACTGGCCTCCTTTTTCAATAAGGTGTGATACCTTGTGCGACCCGCACATCAAGATCTATGCATCACATGCGAAACGCACAAAGGTACAATTGGAAGTTTTGGTTCCTTATGCTCTTGTAAACTACGCATGTGATTCGTAGAGTAAGATATACTTAGGCACTTGGCACCACGCAACAAAACAACAATATTAACAAGGGGGCAAAGGGATACCATGATCATACACATCTAGGTACTCAGACTTCCCCGTATTTTCATTGACAAATCCAACAAGCAAGAAAAATACTTAATGACTTCCCTTAAGATGGACGTTACCCCATCTATCATTGGGAACATTAAGCTCTCACTTGCAATAATGGACACCAACAAATTTAGCAACAATTGACCCCTCCTCGCATAAGATCATACACCCAAAGATAATCTTCAACAAAGAACCATGTGCATACAAGGAATGAAATTCATCGCCAACAACAAATATTTTTATCAAAACCTTATGACAAACGACGATTTGCCCTTAAGAACGATGTCACTCAATCTATCATCCAGCCAAACCATTCGTTAATCACAAGTGGATTACTCAGACTTCACCCAAAACTCTGATTTCAAGGCTAAAAATCATTACCAATCAACATGCATTAACAAAATTCAAGTTCTACCAAGTTGACAATAAGCAAAATTATCAAAACAATTCAGAATTGGGGACCCAAAATCAACATGGTAATTCTATTAAGCATGCTTCACAATATGAGTTCCCATCCTTCATAAAAACAAGTATTTAACATCGGGGAACTTACCACAAGTGAATATTAGGCAGAGAGAAGTGAAAATTGAAGCTTTTTAGACTGCAACAATGGTGACCCAATAGACTTGCCCAGAGAAATGACTGGCGGCGATGGTGGTGGAGTGGTGGAGATGGTTGGGTGAAAGGAGGGAAGGTTTTTGGGAGAATTAGGAGGATTTGTGGAAGGTTTTGGGAGACAATTTTTGAAAGTTGGAGAGAAAATATGGTGAAAGAGAAGGTGGGTAGACGTTTTAAAAAGAAAAAGAAGAAGAAAGGTTGGCCGAGTCATCTCCGGGTCAGTTCATTCAATGGGTTAGGTCAGTAAAATTTCAAATTTACCTTTATTGTGCCACGACATGCGATTCGCACCAGCCTTGGTATGGACCGCATGGCGTGTCGCACATCACCTTTTTCTACCCTAGCTTGCCCATGCATTTGGTTTGCCATGCGATGGAGGTGCGACGTGCACTTGGGCTCGTGCGGTCTGCACGGCCTGGCGCATATCACCTCCAGTATTTCTATTTCTCCAAGGTCTTCTATTTTGGTGTGTGGTGAGCCATGCGACATGTACAATGGCTCATGCGATCTTCACGGTCCGCCGCATAGCCTATTTTTTTCCTTTTTTCACTTGTCCATTTTTTCTACTCCTTGCATTCCCTACGTACACACCAAAAACAACAAAAGATAACCAAAAACAAAGTAAAGAGACTTGGGTTGCCTCCTAAGGCTTGATTTAACATTGTGGCTCAATGATACTACCTCAAATCAGTCATTCTTTGTATTGGTGATGGTATCACTGGGCAGTGTCCCCTTCATCCTCGGGTTCATTTGGCTCGAGAGGTGGTTTATTTGGGCCTCAAGATGCTTGATCGAGGCTGAGTAAGAGCTCACAGTTTGATGAAGTGTTGGAACTTCACTCTTTAGCTCACTCACTCTTGTATTTGTCATATCAACCTTCTTTAGAACCAAGGACAACATGTCCTCTAGCTTGGAATGACCAGGGTCGCTAGTGCTCGGTTGGTAGAGAGAGTCTGCTTTGTTCGGAGGTATATAGGGATTTGAGCTCTGATGATTAAAGCGATCATCATCTTTGTCTCTATCCCACCAATTTCTATCCATTTCTTTATCTCATATCCAACCTTGGTTCTCTTCCCTCAGGCGATAATACCTGGGATGAGAACCCGCTGACACAAACCACAGTTTACCTCGACAACTGTCATCAACTCATCATCACTTGCTTTGATTTTTGGTGTACTCACATCATTCACCACCTTAGCACCACCAACTCCCATTACATGTTTGTCCATCAAATCAATTTGTGTCATCATCTTGGCCATTGAATTATCCCGCTCCTCATCTCTTTTTCTCATTTCATTGGTCAACATGGATGAGGGCATTCCCAAAGTTGGCACATCCGTTTCTCTCGTATGCTAAGCTTGGTTGGTTTTGGTCATTCTCTCTAACAAAGTTGAGGCAATGGGAAATTCTAAGTCCACGAAGCCACCTCCAAGGTTGTTAGCCACCGACTTATACATAGAGTTCAATGACCGATAGAAGCTTTGTAGCAATACATTGTTTGAAAACTCATGGTTCGGACATAAGAGAAGCTTCTTTTTTAACCTTAACCAAACCTCATGTAGAGGCTCATCCAGGAGTTGCTTAAAGTTAGTAATCTCGTCTCTTAGCTGCATAATGCGAGATGGAGGGAAGAATCTCAAAGTGAATGCCTCAACCAACTTGGCCCAAGATATAATAGAATCATTCGGAAATTCTTTCAACCACGTTGTGACTTCCCCCATCAAAGAAAAAGGGACTAGGCGCAATCGGATGAATTCTTGGGAGATGTTTTGAATAATGTATGGTTGGCAAATCTCCACAAAATTCCAAATATGATGGTTGGCGTCTTCATGTGTTGCTCCACCAAATAGGCCCTTCATTTGGATCAAGTGGAGCATGGTGTTGGTCACGTGAAAGACAGCATTTCCCAACGTGAGGGGTAGGCGGATTGCACCAATACCCCCTTGCATCATAGGCTCAGCCTCGTTGGCCTCCATGAAGCCGTCAACGCTCTCGTTGTCATTGGCCTCGTTCATAGGCTAGCCTGCTCAATCATAACACAAACAACAAAAAAAAATAAAAGAACAAATACTCTCTAAGTGTTTTTAAATCTACAATCAAAAATAGCTATCAACTCAAGTCCCCGGTAACGGCGCCATTTTTAATAAATGCTCAAACGTACTCTCCCATGAGGAGGTAACGGCGATCGTCAAGCAAAATACATTTATAAGTACCCAACAACTCTTTGTGGGTACAACCCTGACACCTGTTGGGTACTTATAAATGTGTTTTACTTGACGATCACCGTTACCTCCTCATGGGAGAGTACGTTTAAGCATTTATCAGTAGGTGAATTCTTCCTCTTTTTTCGGTATTCTTCTTGATCCCCTTTTAAACCCTCTTACTTTGCGGGCTGTTTTGAGCCCTTATTTTTGGCTAAATCCACTCAATTTTGGAGCATGCACTCGTGAGAGTGTTGTGCTTGTCGTGCGCTTTCTCATTTTTGGTTTTGGGTTATGGATCTTGCGGGTCCGATTTTGACCCGGATTTCAACCCGGCTATTTTTTTAGCTTTATGATTATCGTTAGCTTTGTTTTAATGCGTAGATTATGTTTGTGGTAGTTTGTTCATGATTCAGGGCTTCTCAGAGCAATTCAAGCTTGGACGACATTGTTCCAGCAGCTAGTCATTGGACGACGGGTTGGTTACGGTCTTTCCTACCTTAGGCTTTGTGTATATACGCTATAATTGCATTAATTAGTATCCTTGGGTGGGTTACTCTAGGTTGGTACCCCAAACCTTGTCTGTCTCTTCTGTCAGTATTATTTCTTTGCATTCATTGTAGTATTCATTGTAGTATTGAAATATTATCCTTGTGGCCTCGTGTGGCCTTTATAAATGCCTCTGGACCATAGTTGGTGGGATAATTTAGAATTTCCGAGAGTTTTGGATATCGAGTTGTTATTATAGGCTGGATATCTATGTTGTAGAGCTGTTTGGGCCTGTGTAGGGCCAATAGGTTATTTGTGATCCATTGGGCTAATTGATTGTTATGAGCATATTATTCATGCAAATGATTTTCTGCATGTTTTACTACTATTTTATCTTTGGGCCTACTATAACTGGTTTTCTAAACTCTGCATGGCTCGAGGGTCCCATTTTCAGTATAAATGACTATAAAAGGACTTGAAATTGGATTTATGGATTTTCTGGATATAAAAAGGGATACTATGTTGATTTTATCACTGATTTTCATACTGACACTAGACTCGACTGTTCCATAGCGCTAGACATATTTTTACTATGGATTTAGACTCAGATACACTTCAGGCACTCTTTTATGGGGGTTTTTGAGACTTTGATTTTTGATTTAGACCCGGACATATGTCGGGCACCCTGTTTAGGGATTCTGAGATTTCTTTCACTGATTTAGACCCGGATAGACTCTGGGAAAATATTTTGAGATTTTAGTTACTACATTAGATCTGAATACACTCCGGACGATTATATTAAGATTTGTGTTTTAGTATGTGGTCACGGACCTCCATGGACCTTGCCGATCCGGACCAGGGGCTACGTGCTGAGTGTGTCAAAAGAGGGGTATATGGTGTAATTGAGGTATTTGGGTCGTGTCCTTCCATGGATCCTACCTACTAGGCCTATCGACGCCAGAGGATGTACATACAGGGTTACTATCACACTGGTTCCATCATATCATATCATGCATATTGTATTCACATCCACCCTTGTTTGCTATTTGCTCAGTGTATGCTCCAGTAGTATGGGATGCTGAAGGGTTTATTTTCACCTGATTGTGTTCCTCGGGTATATGGGAACCCGTTGGGACTGTAGGTAGTTATATTACTTCTATCTTATTGTAGTACTTGTTAGAGGCTTCAGATTATTGGTTGATTAGTGGACCCTATCTTGTGGTTTCTATCTCTTTATGGCACTAATTAGTGGCCTTCCAGTTATCTGTGGTGTAGCTTGTTCTATCCTAGGGTTGTACTTGTGAGATTTATTTCAGATTATTCTTGTCTTTCGAATGGTGATTAGCATGATTTCTTTAATAATATAATTATTTCAAGTATGATTATGTTGTTTACTTTTTTTTTCTCCTCTTTCTTCTCTTTTATTGAGGTTACAAGTATACTGCCTATTCTTTCTAAACTCTCTCTTTATATATATTTTTGTTGCAAGGATCCAGGTGCGTTCTTTTTTCCTTCACTTGTGTTCTGTGTTATATATATCTTTTATGGCTAGCATAGCATGCTTACATTCTTGATTGACTTCTCTCCGTGCTAGTTTCCGTGTACTTTCTCTATTGCTTCTGTGACTGCTTCCTTAATCATTTGCTATGCACTGCTTTTGTATATTATATGCGCTCATTCGGCCTATGATGCCTACTGGGTACCCTTTGCTTAGCAATTGGTGCTCATACTACACTTCTGCATCTTTCTAGTCCAGATCCTAGTGTGAGTTTTCGCTGTTGATTACGTGGAGACTCGTGCAGTTTTTAGATACTCGAGACTAGGGTGAGCTCCTGCCTACTGGGGCTTGATCGCATCTTATCTTTTGACACCTTTAATCTTTATTTATTCAGAGACAGTTGTATATTCTGTTTTGTTATATCTAGCACTTGTATTCTATTAGAAGCTCATGTACTATCGATACCAAGTCTTTGGGTTGGTTTAGTTTCTTTATGTGTATATATTCAAGTTGTTGCTTCTGCATTGATCTCTTTCATATATGCTTTCGCTTATTTCTGCTTATTGTGCGTGTTGATTTAGGTAGTAGCCCATTACTAACCGTTTCAGACTCTGGGAATTGGTTCACCTACTGGGGGTTGTAGGTGTCATCATGACCAGAGAAATCGGGTCGTGACATTTTTAAAAAGAGATAATTTAAAAAATGATCTTACAAGTGCTCTATGTAATTATTATCAACAATTCTTACATTTTCCTCAATTACAACCAATTTCATGTTGATGAAATAATTACTTAGCCAAATAAATATCTATAATTGTGTAGTTATATTTTGTTACATCCAGATAAAAGTATATTTTCAAATTGCTTTAAATATATTTATCTATTATTGGTGTACTCTACCCTCTTTGATGAATTCACCCTTCTCCACAAAATGCAAACTAAATAAAGCAGAGTCTATAAAATGTGAATATGATAACTATGTAATTATGAAAAATGTATACATTGTGATAATTTAGGCTTAGTAGGTTGGAGTTAGTATCATGGGCCTAGTAGGTTAGGATTAGCAGTAAAGGTGACTATTCTAATATAAATATATTGTATTCTTAATGAGAAGGCAGAATTATTTTTTTCCAAATTAGTGTGCTCCTTGTTGTCATTCGGTTCTTATGAAATTAGTATGCTATCAGAGCCTTAACAACAAGGAACACATTAATTGGGAGAATTTTTTGGCTTCTTATTAACAATATAATGTGTGTATATATATATATATATAAGAGAGAATAATCATTTTTACTAATAACCCTAACCAACTAGGCCTATGATACTAATAGCATGTTTGGCCAAGCTTCTAAAATCAGCTTATTTTGAAAAGTGCTTATTTCAAAAGTACTTCTCAAAAAAGCACTTCTGTTGAGAAGCAATATGTGTTTGGCCAATAAATTTAAAAAACACTTTTGAGCAATAATTAGTATTTGGCCAAGATTTTAAAAGTACTTTTAAGTGTATTTTTATCAAAAGTGTTTTTCAAAAAAATGCTTTTGGGGAGAAGCTACTTTTTTAGCTTCTGAAAAACAGCTTCTGCTACTCCCCAGAAGCACTTATTTTCTTTCAAAAGTTGGGTCAAACACCTTAATTTTTTAAAATAGGCACTTTTAATAAAAAAAAAATCTTGGCCAAACAGGCCATTACTCTAACTTATTAGGCTTATAATTATACCAATGTATAAATTATAATATTAACATTTAATATCTCTCAAGTTGGAGTATGAGGATCATGAATGCCAACTTGTAAGTTAATGCTCATACTGTGACTTGCCTAATATTTTTGTAAAAATATCAGCTAACTGGTCATGCGTTGAAACATGTCTCGGAGATATATTACCGGATTGCAACTCATCCCGAACATAATTGTAATCCACTTTAATATGTTTAGTTTGTTTCATAAAAATTAAATTCTGGAATATATACAATATTACTTGACTGTGACAATATACATTAACTGAATACTCATGATCTACTCCCAAATTATTCAAGATTCTTTTTATCCATTTCAATTCACAAATGATCATCACCATCGATCAGTATTCTGCCTCCACTGAAAAGCAAAACACAACTAGTTGATTTTTGATCTTATAAGACATATCAGAATTCTCCATCGTAACAAATCACCCAATAAGGGAACGATGGGTCAGTGGGCATCCCACCCAATTCGAGTCACACCATATATACAATTAGAGTCACAATCTTTCTATATTACTATTCTTTGTTCCCAAGTGTTTCTTCAAATAGCGCACCATTCGTAGAGTCGCATTTCAATGTGCCTTCTTAGTTGTTGCATAAATAGAGACAACACATGTCACTACCCGATTCTACACCCTGAATGTAACATGATGCTTAGAATCATAAGTGGCCTCAAGCTAATCCTTTATACTGGCATAATTCACAAGCAGATGGATGAAACATATAACGTGGAAAACACTATGCGAGAGCAAGATTATAGAATAGCTTGTTCAATACATCACTGTTAAAATGTTTACAAAATTGTATATAAGATACAAGAAACTGGAACTGAATACAACACTTCTGACTAACTGTCTATGAAGCCTTAACTAACACTGACTACAGTTAGCTGGGACATGACCCCCAACTATCTCTAATCAATGTATAAGGGATGAGATAAACTTATATGATTACTAACTGACTGGAGTTCCTGAATAAGGAGAACTCATCACCTGCTGGCTGGAAGCTGCAATCTGTCTGACCATGATCTTGTGATCTAGTACTAAAACCTACATCATGAAATGATGTTGCGTAAGAAATTATGCGGTCAGTACTTTGAATGTATTGAGCATGCGAGATATGCTAAATCATATGGAAACATTTAAATTATGCTTTCAAACTAAAGTACAATGCAATAAGTGAGCGGTAGGGATCATGTCAAAATCTGAAGTAAAGCAACTCTAAACTGGAAACACAAATCATTTTATAATACAGAATCCAAAACTATAGGACATATGTCCTTTCCTGTAAAGCAAGCTAAAACTTGTCTGAGTTAAATTTCTGAGAAATCGTAGGTAGTTGATACAACTAAAATATGCTATAAACAGGGTTTGAGATGCAATAGATAAAGATGTATAAACAATATCAAAACTTGTGGTATAATGGCTCAAAAGTGTAATTATAAGTTAGAAACATGAAGTAAATCTGTAAGTCATATATATGTCATGCATGAACTGAAAATCGTTGAGTCATGTACATATTTCATGTTTAATGTCATTTCTGAAGGGAGTTTCTTATAATCGACATAAACCATGTGAGAAAACATGGAGTCCAACTTCTAGGCCCTAGTTGGCAGAGCTGCCCTATACCTTGCCATCGGTATAGAACATAACTAAGGTGGATCCACTAAACTGAGAAGGGTGACACTTTCAACTGTCAAGGACCCCTTTATCCTACAGTGGTACGTAGTTCTGGGACTTGGATTATCTAGAACTCATATTCGCTCGGTGCTAAGTACTATTCCCAAAACTGTATTTATTATTCGCTTATAATATATCAGGTGACGTTCATAATTATTGATGACATATCTTGATGTCATACTAATCATGGAACTTACTAAGTTCATAATCATTGATGGGATATATGGATGTCATACTAATCGTGAAACTTAGTGGACATATCTGAATGTCATAATGCTTATAAGTCATATGTTAAAAATCACGTATTTAAAACATGTCTTATAAATTATACTGAAGGTAGCCCGAAGCCTGCTAAATCATGCACAGTTATTTCAAGATAAATAACTAGGTTGAAAGTTATGAAAAAAACATGCACAGTCATCTGAGAATAAAACCCATAGTCATAAAATATCATGAGGAACTGATTTTTCAAGAATGAGCATAATTGAATATGAACCCTAAATCATAGAATTGTGAAAATCATATTTAGAACCTGAAGTTTTAGCATAAGGCTCAAAGGAACCCTTACTAAATATCCACATACCTAAAAGAAGAAGATTCTTAGAGAAATCCTTGAACTTGGGAGCTTTGGAGTTATGGGGTTTGAGAAACCCCTCTTACGTGTTCTTGAGTTTTTAGGAGAAGGGAAGCAATTGGGAGAGACTATCGATATATTTTTTCTGAGAAATATCCCTTATTTGGTGTTTAAAAATATGGGGAGAGACCTTGGGTAAGGAAAATACTAAACTACCCCTCAAATAACTATTCAAAAGTGCAGAAAAATCTCCTCGAATGGCTTATGTCACAAGCCATGGTCCAAATCGTGGGGTTAGGAGGGATAAAATAGCTTTTTAGGTCATTTTCACGAGTGGGTTTTCACTAGCCGTGGGACCTCCCATGGACTGTGGCCTGAATTGTTACCCATCCTACTAACCGTGGGACCAAGTTGTCATTTTTTGGCAGACTGACAGTGGTTCACTAAAATATCCATAACTTTTTACTCCAAACTCTGATTAACGAGCGGTTAGTGGCGTTGGAAAGAAGACTCTCAAACTCTCCGGTCAGCATAACTCTTTTGCCTACTCTTGGCAGCACAAAGTCTCTCTAGAATGATCCAAACTTTATCCATTGAATGTCATAATAAGTCAGTACCCCACAGTCTAACCTTTAAGGCATCAAACCAACCCACCGGAGACCTGCACCGCCTACCATATAATGTCTCAAATGGAGCCATCTGAATATTAGAGTGGTAGCTATTATTATACGTGAAGTCTACCAAAGCAAAAACTGGTCCCGCTAACCTCCGAAATTAATAACACAAGCCCGCAATATATCCTCCAGAACTTAAATAGTACACTCCAACTAACCATTAGTCTGCGGGTGAAAAGCAGTGGTAAGCTCAACTCGGGTACCCAAATCTCTATGAATAGACCTCTATAAACAAAAAAATAAATTAAGTACCACAGTAAAAAATGATAAAAAAAAGGCACCCTATGCAAACGAACAATCTCACTGATGTATATCTGATCCAACTTCTTTGAATTGTAGAAAGTCTTAACCGGTAGAAAGTGAGCAGACTTCGTCAACCTTTTTATAATAACCCAAATAGCATCAAACCTCCAAAAAGTATGTGGCAAGCATATCACAAAGTCCATAGCTATCCTCTCCCATTTGCACTCTGAAATGGGTAGCCTCTGAGTCAAACCACCTAGTCTCTGGTGCTTGTACTCCACCTGTTGACAGCTCAAGCACCTAGACACAAAATTTTAGATATCCCTCTTCATCCCCACCACCAGTAGTGTTGTGTCAAGTGATGATACATCTTAGTTGCCCCAAGATGAATGAAATACCTAGAATAATGAGCCTCCTCTAAGATCAACCTGACCAAATAACCAACTATTGGAACACAGATATGACCTCAATCCTCCAAACACCCTCAAAATCTAAGGTCATTTTCCTAGCCTCATCACTCAATACCTTATCATAAATGATCGTCAATCTTGCATCATCAAACTTATGTGCTCGAATCTACTCTAACAAGAAAGATCTAGCCTCAACACAAGCAAGAATACGGCTTGGCTCAGAGATGTCAAGTCTAACCAACTTGTTAGCCAAGGACTGGATGTCCAAAGCTAAAGGTCTCTCCTCCGATACCAGGGATGCCAAACTACCCATACTCACTGCCTTCCAGCTCAAGGCATCCGCTACCACGGGTGATAGAGGATAGATATATCATTGTCCTTCAGTAACTCCAACCACCTGTGTTGCCTCAAATTTAGATTCTTCTGGCTGAAAATGTATTAAAGACTATGATGGTTAGTGAAGATCTCACAATGCACGCCACACAGATAGTGCCTCCAAATCTTCAATGCAAAGACTACCGCCACTAACTCCAAGTCATGAGTGGGGTAGTTTCTCTCGTGAACCTCAGTTGTCTGAAAGCATATGTAATAACTCAGCCTTGCTGCATCAATACACATCCCAAACCAACCCCAGAAACATCACAGTAAACCATAAACCCCTGGCCCTTAACCGGAAGAGTAAGAATTGGAGCTGAAGTCAATAAGGCCTTGAGCTTCAAAAATCTTGTCTCACACTTGTCAGACTATTGAAAAGGAATATTCTTCTGAGTCAATCTAGTCAACGGAGCTGCAGTAGAAGATAACCCTTCTATAAAACGTCTGTAGTAACCTGCCAACCCAATGAAACTGCAAACCTCGATAGAAGAAGTAGGTCTATCCCAATCATGAACTACTGTAATCTTCATAGAATCCATCATAATCTCATCCTTGAAGACCATATTCCCCAAGAATTCCACAGACTCAAGCAAAAACTCACACTTAGTGAATTTGGCATATAATTACTGGTCTTGCAAGGTCTTAAGTACAACTCTCAAATCCTACTCATGCTCCTCCCTACTCTTCGAATATACCAGAATGTCGTTAATGAACATAATAACAAAGGAATCTAGGTAGGCTCTGAACACACAGTTCATCAACTCCATAAACGCAATCGAGGCATTGGTCAACCCAAAAAATATGACTAGGAACTCATAATGGCCGTATCGAGTCCTAAATATAGTCTTTGGGATATCCACATCCTTGATCCTTAACTAATGATAACCCGATCCCAAATCAATCTTAGAGAACAATGTTGCACCCTGTAGCTAGTTAAACAAATCAACAATACATGGCATCGAGTACTTGTTTGTAATAGTCACCTTATTCAGCTGCTTGTAGTCAATATACATACACATGGACCCATCCTTCTTCCTTACAAATAGAATAGGATCACCCTATGGAGACACACTAGGCCTGATAAACCCCCTACTCAGAAGATCCTGGAGTTCTCCTTAAGCTTCTCAACTTGACTAGTGCCATCTGATATGGCAGAATAGAGATGGGTTGAGTGCTCGACTCAACATCAATACCAAAGTCGATATCACAATTAGGAGGAAGACCCGATAGATCAGAGAGAAATACATTTGAATACTCGCAAACCATAGAAACTGACTCAAGTGATGGTCTGGTGGCACTAGTATCACAAATGTAAGAAAGATAGGCTAAGCACCACTTTCCAACCAACCGTTGGGCGCTCAGGAAAGATATAACTCCCCTAAGCATATGGCTACTGACACACTTTTATACAATAGAAGGTATACCAGGCATCCATAGAGTAACAGTCTTGGCGAAGTAATCCAAGACCGCATGGCAAAGAGACAGCCAATCCATGCTTAGAATCACGTTAAAATCAACCTTATCCAGCACAAACAAATCTACCCACGTGTCATACCCCAAAATAGTCATTACAAAATCCCGATAAATATGATTCACTACTAAGAAATCTCCTACTAGGGTAGCTACACGTATCGGCACATGCAATAACTCATTAATAGACTCTAGACGAGTAGCAAAATAAGCAGATACATATGAAAATATAGACCCCAAATCAAATAATGAAGAAGCTGACTGATGATAAATGAAGATCATACCTGTGATGACAGCATCTGAAGCCTCAGCCTCTGGCTGGACTAGAAATGCATACATATTGCTTCGACCACCACGACTACCTGATCTACCAGCCTGAAGAACACCTCTACTACCATATGCACCGCCTCTAGACAATGGAGCTAGAGCCCTAGGGGCGTGAACCTGCTGACCCTACTGACTATACTAACCTTGTCACCAAGACCACTGAACTAAGGGATAATCCCTAGTAAAATGACCCAGCATACCATACTCATAAGATCCCTAACCATCTGCACCCTGTTGGGATGGCCCGGCTGAACCAGAATGGTCATCATAGCCTGAATACCTAGAGTGAGCACCTCATGAAGATTAAACTAAGCCCTAGCTACCCTTACTACTCTGACCCTCTGTAATCTATAGTGCCACTTGAATAGGCTGGCTCAGCTAGAAGCACTGTTGGTGCTGACCTCAGCCAAAGAAGCCTCTATCCCGCGTCTATGGACCACTGTAACTGCCTTGCTGTCAAGGCCTCGTATCGCTGCCCCCATGGGCCTCAAAAATTATACCATCATTAGTGCATGCATGATCCACAATATCTAAGAAAGACTAACTGAGGCTACCATACCCTCAGTAGCTAGATTAAGATGGAAGGTCAACCCTCTAATAAAGTGATGCAACCTCTCGTGCTTGGTAGGAAGAATCATAGTGGCATGCCTAGAAAACTCGTGGAAGTGGATATCATACTCTAAAATAGTCATGTAGCCCTACTACAACCTGGTAAACTCGTCCATCAACTGCTCTCTCAAGCTGCACAACACATACTTCTCTAAGAAAGCCTCTGAGAACTGAGCCCAAGCCATCAGAGGTGACTCAGCTGGTCTGCAAGAAATATAGGACCTCCACTGCTATTTTGCTGGACTATCTAGATGAAAAGTGGTATAATCTTCCCTATGTGACTCAACCAAGTTGAGTTTATGTAACCTCTCTTGGAAACTGACTAGAAAGTCATGAGCATCCTCTCCCAAAGCACCAGAAACATCTCTGGAACCTAATCAAAAGAACCTACCTAGCATCTTATGCTCCTCAAAAGATATAACTCGCTTGGCTACCATAGGCTGAACAACTGTAGGAAATGGAAACACCTTTAAACAGGGAGCTGCAGTAGCAGGCTGTACTTTTGACCGCTTCCTGGGCTGAAGTCTGAGCCTTTTCCCTGACCAGTGAGCTAATCAGAGTACCTGGCGAAGCCGCGGGCTATGAAATTCCCTTTAAAAACTGCCACAGATAAACCAAAGTATCCTGTAAGACTGGTGTATCCATAAAACCTATCGAATATAGGTATGGCCCCATGCCCTCTAGCTCATACTATACCTCTTCTACTGCTATATTTGTCTTTGGTGACGATACCTTATCCTGGGCCCAAATTTGCACCGCATCCCGTGCCCAACATCTACCTTTGGGTCAACCTCTGCCCCCATCCCCTAGTTGGGGCTTTAACAGGACGTGCATGGGCCTATTCCTCATCTACCATTGATCTCATCTAAACTATCTATGAAAGAGTGAAACAAAAGATACTTAGAAGTTGATAGAGTTAAGGGAGCATGATAAGGAATCAAACAAGATGGAGTCTTTCCTAGGGATGCACTATAGCCTCCCGCAGATAAGATATAGACGCCGTCTTATAGATATACAAGACTCTATAATTTGGTATAGGTCATGGGCCATATAACTCTTTATATTCTCGGAGAAATGATCGTTTAAAATTGATCCTAGCAAAATCAAATAAGAAAACTTAACCGATAAATAAGATTTCAACTCAACTTTGTGCTAGAAGTTCCTTGTGACCTTAACTCATATTCAAAGCTCTTCCCACACCAGGAAATTTATCTTAACACCTATGTACCATTAGAAATTATCGAGTTTGGTCTAAAAACACATGAAGAAAGGTTTGAATCTTAGCTTAGAACTTTTGGGATTTTACAACACATAAATGCAATATGACAACTCTGATAGGTGAAAATTGAAATAAACATATATAATTCAACAAACCAATCAATTATATTGCTCTGTATCTTTAAGGTTTGATCCACCGACCAGTGTCAACTGATAATTTTGATGTACGTGAGTGTTGATTAGCTTGGTTCTCAACAATTTGTCCTCAGTAATTATGTCCAAGACATATTTTCATTGACACAACAATATTCCAGTGGGATCCCTGGCAACTTCAACTTTCAGAAATACTTCAAAGCGCATAACTCCTTTATATGGAAACACTGATACATAAAGTCATTAAATAATCTAATGTCCTTGTGCTCATTTTCAAAAATAATTAAGTCGTTCACATAAATTAGAATATTAATCTACACCTTAGCATAGTGTAAGGTAAAAAGAGAATAATCCGAGTATGATTATTTAAGTCCATACCTCATCAAAGGAGTTGATAATTTCGCAAACCAATATTGTGATGCATTTCAATCCGTACAAAAATTGTAAAGCCGACATACCTTTGCCTGACTAGCAACATGAAATCTTGCGACAATATTATATATAGTTTCTTCTTAAGATCTCCGTGTAACAAGATATTATGCACATTCATCTGATGCAATTTTCAACTTCGTGTTGTAACAACAGCCAAAAATGTTTGAACAGTCACAATCTTAGCAACTGGATCAATGGTCTCATTATAATAAACTCCCTGCATCTAATGGTTGTCGAAGATAACCAACCTTGCCTTAAATCAATCATTGGTACCATTCAAGTGATACTTGATCTTTAAACCCATTGACAAACAAGTACTTTCTTATTCGATGCAATATCTATGGTCATGTTCTATTATTTTCCAATGATTGAATCTCTTATTTTATTGATGTTCCCCATTGTTTGTCATTCTTGGATTTCAAGAATTATTTTGGATCATTTCTAATGGTAACAACTGTAAGAAAATTTTTGTATCGCAAAGAAAATTGATCACAAGTTATACAATGATCTAAAATATAAGGTGCACTTGAAGGATACTATCAAGAAGGTATATGATTGAATAGACTTTATTTCTAGACAATTTTAGTGATATAATTTTGCAACCTAAACAGTTCCTATTTCTGACATTTTCCATGGCCATCTGATCCTCCATATGAGATTTGGTCTGGACTTTTTTAGTATGATCTTCTTTTGATCGAGGTTCTATCCGAACTTCTTTCACATGTTCTTTCTCAAGTCATGATTATATCTAGACTTTATCCATTTGAGCTTCTTCTCCATATCCATTTGTTCTAACTCCTTTAGGTTCTACATAATTAGCATTTAATCTCCCTTGCTACAAAAACTCTATCTTTCAAGGACTTTCTATTTTCAGTTAGTCAGGACAATCCTAAGGCAAATGAGAATTTGGCCTCATATAAATATACATCTTTCAAGATAAAATATACCTTATACTACAAGTCAAATAATTTTCACCGTTTCTCTCTATATGGCTACAACTACAAATACACATCGATGACTTTGGCTCACAAACTTGTCTCATGTTCTCCCTATTTTGTGTGTATAGCACAATAACCCTATTACTCTCAAATGTTCATATTGTGGTGTCTTTCCATATTGACTTTATATGGCGTTTTCCATTCAACACGGAGAATGGTGTGCGATTAATCAGATATCCTATGATAAAAACATATTCTCCCTAGAACTGTATCAGAATGTGACCTTGAAACCTCAATAGCTATGCCACATTGACAATCAGATAATGTTTTCTTTTTACCCTTCTATTTTGTTGAGAAGTTCCAATGCATGAGTTTGAAAAAGAACTCCGTGTTCAAAAAAATAAGACTTCATACATGTGAATTAAGTTCTATTATTACTTCTAACTAAATTCACATGTTTGAAAAGCTTCCAGTCAACTAATGTAAAGAAATTTTCAAAGTTTGAGATACTTCCTTCTTATCAATCAAGAAAAAATTCACACAGCTCAAAAAAGTTCATCCACAATAGTAAAAATATGAAGCACCACAGAAGTAGGATTCTTATAAGGTTCCCATAAATCACAATGAATCAATTCAAAAGTCTCAAAAAATACACTTCTGATTTGTTTTGTACTTTGAACAATATCACAATCTATCACTATTTGTCTTTAGACCTAAATCAGAAATTAATTTTGTCACTTGTATTGATGGATAAACCGGTCACTTGTGCCAATGATCAAACCAATCTACAATTTTCCCCATCATACCCCATATGTATGGCATATCTCAAAAATAGTAAAGTCTATTTTGACGTTCACCCTCTCCAATCAGTTTTCTCATAGTGGGGTCATGTATCCACTCATAATTTTATTAAATGCAATATTAAACTATAAATGGTTAATTAATAAGATAGAGAATATTCTCCAGCCATATTGAATCATTTAATCAATAGAAGCCTCTACGGTAGCCACGAATTACTTTTATTCGAAAGTACAACCAGTTATTTAAGAATGTCTTATTTATCTCAATACCCTTTGGAATTACCTATCACATGATTAGTGGCCTCATAGTTCAATGATCCTGTAACGACCCTAACTTCTTGACTTAGACTTATAAGGTATGTTCTTGAAGTGGATAAGCATTGTACAAAAGGTGTAAGTTAAAATATGAAAATTTCCCAGCTTCCAGGTCACATGGGCAGGGTCACGGTCTATGAGAGGGTCCACAAGCCATGAACCCATCGTAATTTTGATCCAGAGAACTCCTAGACTAGCTTTAAAGTTGATGAGTCGGTCCACACACCGTAGACCTTTTCATGAACTGTGGATCCTAATCGTGAGGTTGAACCAGAGACTTGGAAAAATCCAGCCTTATGTCGACGTGTCGCTTCATGGTCCATGAAGTGAACCGTATAACATATTTTTTAGCATAATTAAATAAATTTTTCAAGGGTAATCTAGAATTTTCCTTGCCCTAGAACTTATACCCCATGATGTTTAAACACTTCAAAAGGTCATTATTCATCATAACATCAATAGTTATATCAGAAATTCATTCTCCATCTCTGAAGCAGCTAGGGTTTCAACCAAAAGAGCGTAGAAAGAAATAGCAAGGGTTCTTCTAAAGACTTTCATCCTCAAGGTTCTTCTCAGCTGATATGTGGGGTTTCAATAAGGGTTTCCTTTCACCCTTATTCCTAATACTTCAGAGTTTTCAATATGGATTAGGATTTTATGATTTAGGGTTCGTACCCATTTGTCTCAAATTATGATGTTTTCGGTTTTTATAAACTATAATGTTGCCATGGTTTTTGTTTTTAGAAACTATGCATGATTTCAGTAGTCCCAACTTATTTATTATATTTGAAGAATGACTATGCATGATTTGATAGATTTCAGTCTATTTTAGTATAATTTGGCATGTTTCAAACACATGATCCCAGAATTTAATAAATTTAGCATGACTAGTCCCAGTATATCATAATCTCAGTAAAACAATAAATTTGAACTAGTATTATGCTTTATTTTTCAGACATCAGTTCATCTTATATGAGCAGCTAGTAATATATTCTGAGAGAACTATTTAGCACTAAGCGGACACGGGTTTCACATAACCAAAGTCCAGGAACTATGCTGCCACCATAGGATAAGGGTCTTTTGCCAGTTGAAATAGACACCTTTAGACCAATGGGCCCATTAATGAATTCACATCAGACAGGTTCTATACCTCTGGTCGGGTATGGGGCACTCTCCAAACTGGGGTTGTATGTTAGGCTCCATGTTGCTTACATGGTTTATGTTGATTATAAGAAACTCCCCTCAAAAATGTTTAAAACATGACATATGTACATGACTCATATTTTTTAGCTCAGTTAACTTATTTTATGAATTATAGCTATAATCCACATTTTTAGTTTATGAATACATTTTTGAGTCATTATACTACGATCTTAATACTCCTATACAGTTTTGCTCATTGCATTTAAATTCAGTTTAATGCATGTTTTCAGTATATTTATGATATTGCATACCTCACATGCTCAGTACATCCTGTAGTACTGACCACATACTTTTTCTTGTGTTGTATCATTTTATAATGTAGATTCAGGCACTCATTCTCATGCTTATGATTAGCTCGGAGTCCTGCTATCAGTAGTAGAGTTGGTGAATCCTCATGATTTAGGGACATCTTACAGGTTTATTTTAGACTTTACTTCAGATTCAATCATTTAGAGTTAGCTGAGGGTTCTCTCCCAATAACTCATCAGTTTAGTACAGGCTTTCAGACATAGCCAGACAGTTCAATTTTTATTGGGTTTTTAGATTATCATTTTAGAAGTTTAACTCATTTTCAGTTTTCCCATTTTAATATGCTTAAGATTACGCTCAGTTGTTTGAAATGTATGATTTTAGTTTTCTTCCAGTACCAAGGGTTTGGTTGGGATAACTTGTGGTTCTATGTATCATATCTCATCTAGGATGTAGAGTCAGGTTGTGAAAAAAATAGCATCGGAACACTAGGTTCAAGAATCCTAGACTGTCTAAAAAGCTCAATTTAGTAGAGTCTCTTTCATGGGTGTGAAGCGTGCCACACTTATAAGAGAGAGATTAATACGAAACATTTCAGGAAACATTCCCTTCTTTCATGTTCTTTATCATGTGATAAAGTTTAACTCTATTTATCCTCCTAAGTCATGCTTTATGCATGTTAGCCTCCATAAAGAAATAATGGACAGAGAAATGGTCAGAATGGTAATCCTTCAGCACCACTGAACCAACATCTAAACAATAAGCTTATTAATACCAAGTTTTACGATGCCAGAGAAATGGTCAGAATGGTAATCCTTCAGCACCACTGAACCAACATCTAAACAATAAGCTTATTAATACCAAGTTTTACGATGCCATCCAGATGATGGCTTAGGCTATGACCACCCAAGTGAATCAACAAGTAGTATTCCCTGCTTACCTAAATAGTACGTCAGCTGCTTCCCTAGTCAGAGACTTTGTTCATGTAAATCCGCTTGAGTTTTTTCGGTCAAGGGTTGAGGAAACCCCACAGAACTTCATTGATAAAGTGGTTGAGAGTGTTGAGCTGTTGAGCTGGATTCCTATCAGCTCAAGGATGTGGCTCATTTATGATTTACTCAATGGAAAAATAGTCATGGCATAAATGCAGCTCTTGCAGTTTGGGATGATTTTGTTGATCCATTTCTTGATTGGTTCTTCTCGAGAGAGTTGAACGAGGCAAAGGCCAAAGAGTTTATGATCTTGAAGCAGGGGTCTATGTTAGTAAAAGAATATAGTTTGAAGTTCACCCAGCTATCCAGGTATGTCGCGTATATGGTAGTCAAGCCGAGGGCCGGGATGAGCAAGTCTATTTATGGAGTTTTAGATTTGGTGAAGAAGAAGTGCAAGACTACTATGCTAATTGGGGATATGGATACCTCCAGATTGATGACTCATGTCCAGGAGATAGAGGAGGAGAAACTTAAGGAGAGGGAAAGAGAGAATAAGAAGGCCACAATAGGTAACTTTGAGTTTAGCCAGCAGAGAATCGGTGGTGAAATCCGATCTTCTTTCAAGCAGAGGTCATTAGAACCAATGCCATCATCAACCAGTACTCTATATCTAGCACCCAGACCTAGCCTAGACAAGAATGGTAGAGTTCCAGGCTCTCATTCACATGGAAGTGTTGCAAGGGGCATTCATACCCCACTTGCAACAAGTGTGGTAAGAATCACCCAAGGACTACTTTTATAGCAAAGAAAGGTGTTTTGGATGCAGTCAGATTGGTCATCAGTTGAGGGATTGTCCCTCTACCAAGAAGCGCAATGGAGGTGGTCAAGATTAGTCTACTTCTTCAGCAGCTCCAGCGGGTCACACAGTTCAGCAGGGTTTCATTTCTATTATAGGCGATGGTCAGCGCCAAAACCACTTCTATGAAATTTTATCTCGTCGGGATCAGGAGAGATCACCATATGTAGTCATTGGTATATTTTAGGTATTTTCTTATGATATGTATACTTTGTTAGACCCAAGGGCTACATTGTTTTCGTGACCCCATATGTTGCTATTAGTTTTGAAGTCAGTCCTGAACAACTCCTAGAACCCTTTTTTTCACTCCAGCTGGTGCGTCAGTTATAGCAAAAAGGGTGTATAGAAATTCTCCAGTCTTAGTCTTTCATAGAGTCACCACAACTGATCTAGTCAAGGTAGACATGACTGACTTTGATATCATTCTAAGTATGGATTAGCAACATTCTTATTATGCCTCAGTCGACTACAAAACCAGAGTCATAAAATTTTAGTTTCCAAATGAGCCTTTCTTAGAGTGGAGAGGTAGTCCTACACTGCCTATAAGTCATTTCATCTCTTACCTTAAGGCTAGGAAGATAATTTCTCAGGGGTGCATTTATCATTTAGTTTGGGTTAAGGACTCTAAGTTTGAGACCCCATCTCTTCAGTTAGTTCCAGTAGTCAGTGAGTTTCTTGAAGCATTTTCTGAGGATCTGTCGGGAGACCCTCCTGAAAGGGAGATTCACTTTGGGATAGATAATTTTCCAGATACGCAGCCCATATCTATTCCTCCATACATAATGGCTCTAGCTGAGCTTAAGGAAATGAAAGAATAGTTGAAAGACCTCGTAGATAAAGGCTTCATTAGACCTAGTATTTCCCTGTGGGGGGCTTCTCTCCTTTTCATGTGGAAGAAAAATGGTAATCTCATAATATGTATCGACTACCATCAGTTGAACAAGGTCACAATCAAGAATAAGTATCCCATCCTCAGGATTGATGACCTGTTTTACCAGCTTTATGGAGCCAGCTGTTTCTCCAAGATTGATCTCAGATTCAGGTATCATCAGCTCAGAGTTAGGGATTGTGATATTCCGAAGACAACCTCAAGACCTAGGTATGGTCACTAAGAATTTGTGGTTATGTCTTTTGGGCTAACAAATTCTCCTGCAACTTTTATGGACTTGAGCAACAGGGTATTCATGCAGTACTTGGATATGTTTGTCATTGTCTTCATAAATGACATTCTTATCTACTCTCGGGGTAAGGAGGAGAATGCATACCATTTGAGGGTTGTGTTGCAAACTCTCAAGGACTGCCAATTATTTGCTAAGTTCAAATAGTATGAGTTTTGGTTGAGTTCAGTGGAATTCCTTGGTCATGGTGTTTCCAGTGAGGGCATTCAAGTAGATTCGTAGAAGATAAAGGCAGCGAAGAACTGCCTAGACCTACTTCTTCGTCAGACATTAAGAGGCTTTTGGTCTTGGATGGCTATTACAGGAGGTTTGTTGAGGGGTTCTCATTTATTGCTTCCCCACTTACTAGATTAACTTAGAAAAAGGTTAAGTTCTTGCGGTCCAAAGATTGTGAGAAATTTTTTTAGGAATTGAAGACTCGATTGAATATGGCACCAATTATGGCTTTTCCGAAGGGATTAGATGGTTTTGTAGTCTATTGTGATGCTTTAGGAGTTGGCCTTGGTTGTGTTTTGATGCACCATGGCAAGGTCATTGCTTATGCTTTTAGACAGCTTAACTTTCATGAGAAGAACTATCTGAATCATGATCTTGAGTTGGAAGCAGTAGTTTTTGCCTTGAAGATTTAGAGACACTACTTGTATTGTGTTCATGGATCACCAGAGCCTATAGTACGTGTTGACCCAGAAGGAGTTGAATCTTTAACATAGGAGATGGCTTGAGCTTCTTAAGTATTATGACATGAGTGTGCTTTACCATCCGGTTAAGGCCAATGTAGTGGCTGATGCTCGTAGTAGGCTGTCCATGGGTAGTGTGGCCCATGTTGAAGAAGAAAAGAAGGAATTGGCCAAGGATGTCCATAGGCTTGCTTGTCTAGGGGTTCAACTTATAGATTTAGAAGATGGTGGTATCATAGTTCAGAATAGGTTAGAATATTCATTAATGGCTAACGTGAAGGACAAACAGGACAATGATCCTATCCTGCATCATCTGAAAGATGTTGTCCACCAGCAGAGAGTAGAGGTTTTCTCCCAAGGAGGAGATGGTGTGCTTTGTTACCAGGGTCAATTATGCATTCCAGATGTGGATGATTTGAGGTACCAAATTTTTACATAAGGTTGTAGATCTTGGTATTCTATCCATCCAGGTGCCACCAATATGTATCGTGACCTACAGAAAGTCTATTCATGGAATGGTATGAAGAGAGACATTGTAGATTTTGTGAATAAGTATCCAAACTGCCAAATGGTGAAGATAGAACATCATAGACCATCAGTTATGACTCAGAATATCAACATTCCTACTTGAATGTGAGAAATGATTAATATGGACTTTGTCACAGGTTTACCTTGCACACAACCACATCATAATTCTTTTTAGGTGATAGTAGACAGGATAACTAAATCAGCCTACTTTTTTCCTATCAAAACTACATATACAGCTGAGGACTTTGCCAAACTCTACATCTGTAAGTTAGTCAGGTTGCATGGATTTCCTTTGTCTATCATTTCATATAGGGGTACTCAGTTTACATCTCAAATCTGGAAGTCTTTAAAGAAAGGTCTTGGTACTCGAGTAGGTCTCAGCATAATATTTCATTCACAAATAAATGGTCAGGCAAAGGGTACTATCCAGACCTTAGAGGGCATGTTGAGGTCTTGTGTTATTGACTTCAAGGGAAATTGGGATAATTATTACCTCTTATAGAGTTTGCTTATAATAACATTTTCTATTCTAGCATCCAGATGGCTTCTTTTGTGGCACTTTAAAGGCGGAGATATGGATATAATATTGGTTGGTTTGAGGAAGGTAAAGCTAATTTGATACGAGATTTAGTTCATAAGGCTATGGAAAAGGTTCAGTTGATTAGGAAAAGGTTGAAGATTGCTTAAAGTCATCATAAGTCTTATGCATATGTGAGAAGAAGAGATCTGGAGTTTAATGTTGATGTTTAGGTATTTTTGAAAGTTTCACCCATGAAAAAGGTGATGAGATTTGGTAAAAAAGGAAGCTTAGTCCCTGGTATATTGGTCCTTACAGGATTTTGAGATGGATTGGCAATATGGCTTATAAGTTAGAGTTGCACGTGGAGTTGACAACAGTGCATCTAGTATTCCATGCATCGTTATAAAGGAAATGCATTAGTGATCCACAGTTGTTATTCCTTTGGAGAGTGTTGGTGTGAAGGATACTCTTTCACATGAGGAGGTGCCAGTTGAGATACTTAATAGGTAGGTTCACAAGTTGAGGAATAAGGAAGTAGCATCAAATAAAGGTTTTATGGAGAAATCAGTTAGTTGAGGGAGCTACCTAGGAAGCATTTATCATGTTAGCTATTCAGTTTCAGTAATCAGCCAGGCAGTACTAGTAGTTCCCTTCTTTTCATTCCAGCCGTAGTCTTCATTCGAGGATGAACGATCCCGAGAAGGAGATATTATAATGACCCTTACTTCCTTACTTGACTTGTAAGGTTTGTTCTTGAAGTAGATAAGCGTTGTACTAAACGTGTAATTTAATGTCTAAGAATTTCCCAGCTTCCAGGTCCCACGAGCAGGGCCATGGTCTGTGAAAGGGTCCACGAGCCATAGGACCAGTCGTGGTTTTGATCTAGAGAACCCCTAGACTAGCGTCAAAGTCAATAAGTCAGTCCATGAATCATAGACTTCTTCACAAACTGTAGAACCTAACAATGAGGTCAAATCAAAGACTTGGAAAAAACTCCAGCCTTAAGTCGATGGGTCACTTCACGGTTCGTGAACCCTTCCACGGTCCGTGAAGTGAACTATAAGAAACATTTTTTTGAAAAATTAAATAAGTTTTCTAGGGGTAATATAGAATTTTCCTTGCCCTAGAAACTCTACCCCATGACATTTAAACACTCCTATAGGACATTCTTTAGCATAACATTGATAGTTATATCATAAATTCATTCTCCAACATTGAAGTACCAAGGGTTTCAAGAAAAGGAGCGTAGAAAGCAATAGCAAGGGTCCTCCTTAAAACTTCCATCCTCAAGGTTCTTATGAGATGGTATGTGGGGTTTCATTAAAGGTTTCCTTTTACCCATATGCTCTAAACTTCTGAGTTTTCAATATGGTTTCAAGATTTTATGATTCAGGGTTCGCACCCAATTGTCTCAAATTATGATGTTTTCAGTTCTTGTAAACTATCATGTTTCCATGGTTCTTGTTTTTAGTAACCATGCACATTTCAGTAGTCCCAACTCAGTTATTATATTTGAAGAACGACTATGCATGATTTGATAGAATTCAGTCTATTTTAGCATAATTTGGCATGTTTCAATCACATGATCCCAGAATTCAGTAAATTTACCATGACTAGTCCCAGTATATCAGAATCTCACTAAAATGATAAATTTGAACTAGTATCATGCTTTATTTTTTAGACATCACTTTATCTTATATAAGCATCTAGTAATATATTCCGGGAGAACTATTTAGCACCAAGTAGACATGGGTTCCAAATAACTCAAGTCCTAAAACTATGTTTCCACATAGGATAAGAGTCTTTCACCAGTTGAGATTGACACATTTATCCCAATGGACGCTGTTAGTGAATTCACATTAGAAAGGTTCTATAACTTTGGTTGGGTAGAAGGGACCCTCCCAACTAGGGTTGTACGTTGGACTCCATGTTGCTCACATGGTTTATGTTGGTTGTCAAAAACTCCCCTCAGAAATGTTTTAAACATGACATGTATACATGATTCACAGCTTTCAGCACAGTTAAGATAATTTATGACTTACAAATATAATCCACATTTATTATTTATGAATACACTTTTGAGTCATTGTACTATAGTGTTAATACTCCCATACAGTTTTGCTCATTGCATTCAAATTCAGTTTAAAGCATATTTTCAGCATATTTATGACATTGTATACATTACATGCTTAGTACATCCTATAGTACTGACCGCATACTTTTTCTTGCACTGCATCATTTTATGATGTAGATTCAAGCACTCATTCTCATGCTCGCATTTAGTTTGGAGTTCAGTTTTCAGCAGTAGAGTTTGTGAATCCTCATGATTCAGGGAGAGCTTGCAGTTTTAGTTTATTTCATTTCAGACTATATCAGCTTCAATCATTTAGAGTTAGCTGGGGGTTCTGTCCCACTAACTCATCAGTTTAGTAGAGGCTTTCAGACAGTTCAGTTTTCATTGGGTTCAGATTGAATTTTCAGAATTTAGCTTATTTTCAGTTTGCGCATTTTATCATGCTTAAGCTTCTGCTTAGTTGTTTGAATTGTATTATTTTAGTATTATGATAGTACCAAGGTTACCTTGGGATCACTTTTGGTTCTAAATAACCTATCTCGTCTAGGGTGTAGACTCGAGTTGTGATAGATTCGGGATAAGTTTTTAGCCTTACCATCAATCTTGTCATTTATATTCAAACATTGAGACTTCACATCCTGATTACACTCTATCAATCCTCCGAACTCAGTTCAAGGAGCCTATCCTACATACATTCACTGGACCTAGGTTTGATGCACTTCCATCTTTGGTCATTACAACAATAGCCTGATAATTGCCTCTTCCTCGGCCACTTCTCAGACCACCTCTCTATTGTTGTAGTTGACCTCTGCCTTATCAATCTGTCTCCTCTTTGTACATTGGATTGTTGATGCGGGTTTAATATACACTCTTTTCACTAATTTTGACCCACATCTAAGCTTTCTTTTGAGGATAATTTATCTTAATACTTATTGTTTATGCTTTATTTCATAAATTATCACTTATGTAAGGTGTTTTTGTAGTTTTGATGAAAGAAGATAAAAGGAGACCAAAATGGAGCTCAAAAAATTAAATTTTACAAATTAACGTCCATGTGAAGCCAGAAAGTCGCAAAGCAAGTTCCATAGCAGAGGGGGGTTCAAAGCTTCACCCCCTATGAAGTTCACTCCCTGAAGATAAGATTTCAAAGTCAATCACAAGGGGCTCTTAATGCGAGTTCTAGTGCGAGTAGAGGGAGCTCGCATCACGAGCTAATGATGGCACAGGAAATATTTTGCCCTTTTCCCAATCCAATTTGGAGGGGTATTTAAGGTATTTTTAAATATTATAAATACTCATTTAGATCATTTTTAACATAAGTTTTGAATGTCTTGGGAAGAGAGGAAGTTAGAGGAGTACAGAGTTTATCACAACTCTTAGGGTTACTTCTTAACCCTTTAACTTAACATTATTTCTTGTTAATATATTAATTATTATTTGTAATTAGATTATGAGTGGCTAAAATCCCTCCATCTAAGGTTATGGACATAATATAAACATTATAATTTATATATAGATTTTTTCTGCAAAATCTATCCTCATGTTTTGTTCTCTTGATCTTATGCTTACTATTCTATTGCTTCACGACCAATACGATACATGAATAATTTCTAGTGGAACTTGAGAGACGAAGACTAGAAATAGAATCTGGATTAAGGAGAGTAAGGTTCATCTACAAATGGATTAGCATATATGGCAAAAATGTACCTAGATCACCCGATTTGGGTCGCATACAGAAAGATTAATCAAATGCATTTTGATAGATATTTTAACAATTTGGTAGACCTCTTCACATTAATTAAATAATATATATATATATAATATGATGGGATTACGCAAGCGCTATAACCCTAGGTCTTAATAACTTTGTGTTCAACTTCCAAAACATCCAACTCTTATTTCTTTATTACTTGTAGAATAGACAAACTCTCTAAACGGATAATACTTGTTTTCACAATCTTCATAGTAGAATTATTTAGCTTGTCAGCAATTACGTCCATGAGGGATCAATAATACGCGATTGCTTACAATCATTACATTAGTTGCGACTACATACACTTATATGTGTATTGCAAGATAACAAGTTTTTGGCGCTGTTACCAGAGACTTAAAGTAATTACAAGTTAAATTTTTTGCTATCATTTTTATTTTTATAAGTGTTAACAACTTGATCTTAGCTGTGTTATTGAAATTTACAATTATATGCTAAGTTTTGACAATGAAGCAGACTATTGTGAAATCAATGAGGGCCTAACACTATTCCAACCAGAACATGAAAAGTTCCTCCACAGAAGGTTGAGGGATCAAGCTTTATTACAAGCACAAAGCAACCAGTCTCTTGCAATTATGGCATACTACACGGTAAAAATTCCACCAGTAGCTCCAGTTAAAATCCACAAAGTGGCAGTCCCACTCTCCGATAATATAATTTCCAGTATTGTCAAATTGACACTAACTCAAAAATGAGAGTTGAAGTAAAATATGGTGCAACTACTATACTCAAGTAGGAAATTTACAGGTCTATCACATTAGGACCCACAAGTGCATCTCCATAACTTGGAGATTGCTAACACCTACATCACGACCGGAGTCTTAATAGACTATGTAAGACTCATATTATTTCTAATCTCGTTACTAGGGGAAGCACAAAGATGGCTTAAGCTGACCCACCAAATTTTACCATTAGCCCAGAAATTCATTGCAAAGTTCTTTCTTTCTGGAAAGATTATCAAGTAAAGAAGTAAGATTTTAGGATTCAGACAAAAAGAAGAAGAAGGCTTACCCCAAGCTTGAAAACAATTCAAAATGATATTGTTAAGTTGTCCTCATCACCATCAGACTCAGGAAGTCTTAGCAAATAATTTCATTGAAAGTCTGGATGTTCACTCTAAACTCTTTCTTAATTAATTTACAGGCGGAGAAGTTCTGGAGAAAACTTATAATGAATTAGTGTTTTGTTATTCAGGTTAGCAACTAGCAATCTAGAGTGGACCAATGAGTCCTACAAAAGTGTTATAAATAAGACTTCATGAATTCTTAAAGTTGATGGTACGATGAGTTTGCAAGCATAGATCGCTACTATGAACAATAATGCCAATAAGCTGAGCAATTTACTAATAGGGAAACTGCAGTCATACACCCAAGTTCAGCAAGTATAGCAAGAAACATTGTTCTGTGAGGTATGTGAGGTTGATCATACAGTTGATGTATGATGAATTAATCTAGAGTACATACATTTTGTAGGATACACAGTAAGTGGCAAAGAAATTCAAAACTTTGAGAACATTTACGACCCAAATTTGAGAAACCACCTTAATTTCTCATAGAGTGAAAATCAAAATCAAAATCAATACAAACAACAAGATCAGCAGTAGGGATATCAATGGAATCAAAGCAATACAATACAACACCAACTTCATGAAATTGAAGAAGTAATAAAGAAGTTGGCTGAACGGCACTAGAAAGCGGAATATAGTCTCAAAAACCAACAACTCAAAACTCCAAGGTTTGGAGAGACAAATGGGTCAATTTTATTAAGCACAAAATACTAGACTTTAGTAGGTCTACCTGGTGATGTGAATCCTAACCCAAGCAAGTTAATGTAATTATAACAAAAAGTGGAGAAGAGTGCAGAGATACAATACTAGAAAAAGTAAAAAAATAAGCATGTCAAATGCAAAAGAATGAGGTGCAAAGGGAAAAGGTTTGAAGAAAGTCTCAATCGATATTTGGAAACCTACCTCTTCCATTCCCACAAAGTTCATCAAAGCAAGGGAGGAAGCAGCTGGTGGAAAGTTCTATAAGTTACTAAAGTAGGTAATTACTAACATTTTTTTGTTGATATGTTGTTGGACATTCTCCAATATGCAAAGTACTTGAGAGAATTAATAACCAACAAAAAGAAGTTAACAGAGAATGTTATGGTACCACTCACTGAAAAATGCTCATCGCGGATTGAAACCAGTCTTCCTACAAAATAGCAAGACCCTAGAAGTTTTAACATTGAAATTTTGGTGAAACAACATATGAAAGGTAAAACATTGTGTGACTTAGGATCTAGAATCAACTTAATTCTACTATCACTATTCAAGAAGATGGAGTTGAGAAATCCCTGACCATCTTCGGTTGTATTGCAATTGGCTAACAAGTTGTTGATTAGACTAGAGGGTATAATTGAAGACATATTGGGGCAGATTGGGTTTTTATATTCTTGGTGGATTTTATTATCCTTAATTTTGAGCCATATTTGGAAGTTCCATTTATTCTAGGACGCTCATTCTTGGCTATTGGAAAAGCAATTATTGATGTTGCATAGGTAAGCTCATACTTAAACACAAGACAAAATTTAGGTGTTCGAAGCTTATAAGCTGCTGGAGCAACCACCATTATTGATGGAATCTATAGTAGAGAAGGCCTTTGAGGTCCAAGGATTATTCAAAAATACAAAGGAGATGGATCCTAGGCAGCACCTAAAGAGATTCATGAAGTTTTGTGTGTGATAAGACTCAAGTGTACTCTCCTAGATAGAGGTATCGGTGATTGTTAGAGTAAAACACATTTAAATATTCTCGATGAAAGTCAGGGTCAATCCCATAGAGAATTGGTGACTAGCCAAGTTGCTTGTAAAGAAGAGACTTCACAATGAGAGTAATTTGCTTGAAAACAATATAAAATTAAAGGAAGGGGGAATGGGGAAATCTGTCATAATTTGCAATTCAAAGCAAGACAATAAAATAAAAGCAGGTGTAAACAAGGAGAGAGGACGACTAGGGGTGTGTGTCAAATGGGACTCGAATACGGGTTAGGGTGCTTGCTCATTCATATAAATTCTCACTAAACGGCATAGATAGCATAGGTTTTAGGCATGCTTGTTAATCTCTCAGTCAAACAATCATATATCCAACTATTTTTATTCAAACACCGTTGTTTAGACAATAACCAACCAACATATGCTTGGGGAGGTCACACTATTTCTAGCTTAGACCCTTAAATAGGTATTTCCGATGAATTGAGGTATTTCTAGTCTTAATATAAATGGAATCTCAAGTGCCCACTAGCAAATTCACATCCGAAATTATAAACCCTTTTTGCAAGCAAGAACACAATCAAGTGAGGTAAATCAATATTTGCAACCATCAATTTTAGAGTTAAAATATGGTGAAATCCCTAGACCCATGTCATATTAGCAATTATAAACACAAATTAGCAACACTCATACCCATTTATCAAGCACCCATTATCAACACATCCCTAGACAAGAGATTTAGCTACTCATGCTAAAGGAATAAAGAACAATACCAAATGGGTAAGTCAAATTCCCTTTCATTCAAGCTAAATATTCAATATCCAAGCTCAGTTTTTACAAGAATGGTGATAACAAGAGTTACAAGAAGGAATTGGAGTGAAACCCTCTTCTTCTTTCTTGGAGAGAAAACTTGCTCACAACTCAAAGTTATTCAAATCTCTTTTTTTTAAAACTGTTCAAAACTATCTAAAAATATACCGTAAATGGGTTTTAGGAATTTCCCAAAATGTCACACCAAATTCGACAAAAATGCCCTTCGGGAGCTGTGCAGTGTGATGTGCAATTTTCATGTCTTGAAGTGCGCATTGCGCAGATCTGTTTAGTGGACCAGTGACTCAACTAGACTTTGGAGCTCCATGCAGAGTGGGGCGCAATTTGCACTAGGCAATGTGCGCATTGCACAGCGACTGCACCCCTTAACAGATCCTTCAGCTAACTTTAGAGCTTCATGCGGTGGGATGTGCGGACTGTACCAATGACTGTGTGTGTCACACAAGGTCCACACCCTTCGGCAGAATCTTCATTTTGTTTGATCACTTCACACTTCAACTCCATTTAGGATCTTTTTGGGTCCACATCCTTGTTTTATATCTTTGATCACAAGTACCTGCATATATATCAATAAAGGTCATAAGAACCTCTAAATCTCATCAAAACATAGCAATAATTCATAGTTAAAGGATTAATAAGTTGGTCGATTACCGACTTATCATACCACCAAACTTGAACTATTTCTTGTCCTCAAGCAAGATACTCACAAGGTAAGGAATGAATTATGCTCTAGAACTCAATCAAGGCACAAAAGACTACTTTATTGTAAAAACTAAGAAAATAATAACAAAGAGACTCAAACAAAAGGCTCAACTATCATGCTCATCTAAATTTGAACCACCACATTATCAAGGCAATTGCTCATTTCAAAACTTTTTCAAAAGGACTTCATTTCTCATTCAAGATCAAGGGAATTTTGTCATTCAAAACAAGATATTAAGCTTCTCAAGTCATTGGCATGGACCATCAAGGTTTTCCTCGAGTTTTGCCACACAACTTGTCTCATTCATTCCTCTCAATTGAAAAAGATACTTCATGTTTCAATTCGAGTGCATGATGTCACTCACCACAAGAGAGAATCCTACTCATAATCATGCAATTCACAAAACAATGGGATTATAAGAGAAGCAAGAAGACACTCACTCTCTCAAGGAAGTTCAAGTTCACACATGTCGAACCATAGGCTTTCCCTTCATGTAGATCGCCACTAATGTAGGGTGGCCAAGCTCAGAATCATTAAGGACTTGCGGGTTACGATGTTTGCTAGGGCTAAGGTGAGGATTTTATTTGGTTCACGTGGCTACACCTCCCTAATGCTCTTTGTTATCATTTCAAACACCACTCACATTTTTTAACTTTGACTTCACCTTATTTCTCCCTCACACAACCCAAGCTTTTCCCTTTCAAATTTTTTTTTATTATTCAACCTCCTCGTAACACATTCAGTTGGTAGCATCTATTCTTTTCTTTTCATTTTTCTCATTGGATTTGTGACTTTTGGAGCAATTTTTAATTCAACATACGGTGCTACCTTGCACTAGAAATGCAATCCATTTCTTCGCTGCATTAATCACATACACCCCCAAACTTAGGCATTTGCCTATGTTGTCTTTTTATTTCCCCCCCAAACTTAGGCTTTTAGCCTACGTTTTAATTTCAAGCAATTAGGGAGGACGGGTGCCAAGATAGAGGTTCCAAAAAGGTTAAGGTATTAAACAAGGTACCAAAGAACGGTCACAAGCTCAAAGGGGTTCACTAAGATTGATGTTGAAGGGAAGTCATTTGGCTAAAGTGGCTATCAAAAAGGGCCTAAGATCCTTTTACAAGCTCGGTCACACCTAGAATTTTGCCTTGAATCACATTCGGGGCAAGTTCTAGATGACACATATGCGCAAGAATAAAGGTAAAGCCTCACCACACAAGGAATCATGGCACAAGACTTCTTCACACTAGTCTCAAGAGCCATTGGGACAAATGACTTTTGACAAGCTATTCCAAGTTCATTACACACTCGTTTGTGAATCGATCAAACCAAAATGAGAGTGTGCAAGTCATGACAAGAGAATGCTTTCCTTAAAATTTCATTTTCCCTCTTTCCTTTCCGTTTCAAAAATGTCTTGCCAAGAAAAAAAAATTGGTGGGTCCTTTTCGAGACAAGCACATTATGGACTAAATTTAAAATAAAACTTTGCATTTTCCCTTAAGAAAGTCGCCTCTCAATCTATCATAGGGAAATACCAACCCGATTCAACACAAAAACAAAAGAAGAAAAAGAAAATGAAAATGAAAATAAAGAAAACATTTTTGCTCCTTGTAAGAGAACCGTAATATTAAGAAAACCCTCAGAGTTTATTGCTAAACTACTATTAACAAGGCGATAACTAAATTTGCACGCTCATGAATCATTTGAAAAACAAGCCTCGGCGTAGGCCCTTAGAGCATTTGCAAGGCATGGGTAGCAAGATAATGGAATCGTATAAGACTAACCCGGCATACAATTAAAAGTTAAAAATAAATCCCGGCGAGAGCATAATTAAGCTCAAAATGTAATAAAAAGGCCCGGCAAGGGCAATATCATCACAATCACAAGGTGAGAGATCCAATAATTACAGACCCCCCTCCCAAGCTTAAAGTCAGCATAGCCCTCGATAAACAAAAATTATACAGATAAGGATGAGTGCAACAACTCCTTGGTGATGCTAATGGTGGAGGCGATGCCTCCTTGAGTAAACCTGCTGAGGTGGTCTATGAGACTGAGGTGGTGATGATGCCGGTGGCGGGATGTAAGCATGTGCTGGGTCGATTTGAAAATTTGCCAACTGGGTATTGCAGGATCCCATGGAAGCTTCAGGGGACCAAGAGGGTCATCTATGAACCATCTGTCCTCAACGGTCATTAATTCATGATAAGAAAGTGGCATTGGTAACCAACTTTGCCTAGGTCGATGCCTCCATTCAGGCACAGGTGAATTAGGAGGATTCTGGGGAATTGTGTTTGAACAGCCTTTTTGATTGTGAATTTAAATCACCTTGTAGAGTGTTTGTTCGTTTTATTTAGTTTGTTGTTTTTGTCCATTGCTTAGGTACCCCATGAGCAAAGTGGATGACAATAAAAGTGTCAACAAAAGTCTTGATGGGTTCATGAACGAGGCCAATAAACCCACGATTCAAGTGGGAGTAGGTGCAATATGTCTATCCCCCACGGTTAGAAATGCAGTGTTCCACGTCACTAGCACAATGCTCCATCTAATTCAAATGAAGGGGATGTTTGGAGGAGCTGCTCACATAGATGAAAATAGGCACATCTACAACTTTGTGGAGATATGCCAACCATTTATCTTCCAAAACATACTCCAAGAATCTATTCGACTTCGCCTATTCCCCTTCTCTCTAACGGAGGAAGCCACAGCTTGGTTGGAGAAATTGACGGATGGGTTAATCACCTCTTGGGCTGAGCTAGTAAATGCTTTCACTACTAGATTATTCCCTCTATCAAGGATGATATAGCTGAGGGAAGAAATTACCAACTACCGCCAACTTCTGGATGAGCCTTTGTACGAGGCATGGTTGAGATTTAAGAAGAAGCTCGTGTTGTGTCCTAATTATGGATTGCCGAATAATGTCTTGTTACAAAGCTTCTTTAGATCCTTGAACTCGATGAATAAATTTGTGGCCAACAATCTTGGAGGTGGTACCTTCATGGATCTACAATTTCCTCTTGCCTAGGCCTTTCAAGAAAGAATGACCAAGACTAACCAATCTTGGCACACAAGAGAGGCTGACATTCCTACCTTGTGAGTTACCACATCCATCTTAACAAATGAGATACGGAGAAAGGATGAAGATAGGGATGAGACCATGGAAAAAATGATGATTCAAATAGATTTTCTAGCCAAGCATAATATGGGGGTTGGAGGTGCTAAGACCATGAATGTTGTGAATACACCGGAGATCAAGGCTAGTGATGACGAGCTTATGACCATCTTGGATGGTAAACTTTGCTACCTATGGGCGGGTTCTCATCCCGGGTATTATCGCCCGAGGGATGAGAATCAAGGTTGGAATAGAGACAAGGAATGAGATAGAAATTGGAGGGATCATGACAAAGAAGGTGATAGATACAATCACCAGAGCTCCAATCCGTACATACCTCCAAACAAGTCAGATTCTTTATATCAACCCACCACAAGCAATCCCGGGCAGTCAAAGACTGAGGACATGTTGTCCTTTGTGTTGAAGAAGGTAGAAGAAACAACAAATACCGGGGTTAGTGAGCTTAAAAGCAAAGTTTTAATACTTTATCAAACCGTAAGCTCTCATTCGACCTCAATCAAGCATCTTGAAGCTCAAATGAACCATCTATCCACTCAAAAAAAACTGAGAATGAAGGGAATACTCCCTAGTGACACCACATCTAATCCTAAAAATGATGCTCATGCTATGGCTATTGTCACTAAAAGTTGAAGAACGAGTGGTGTAGTGGAAAATCCCATTGTGGATGTTGCGGAGAAGCCGGTTGTTTTAGTGAAGAAGCCTAGTATTGACCCCATTGTGGAGCCATGTGACAATGAAGAAGAGGTTGCGCGTGACAAAGATATTGTAGAATCAAAAGTTTGGGTAAAGCTTGATGCACCCAACATCTCAGTGGATGTTGATATTGATAATGAGAGGGAGGAAGATGAATCTCCTTCCCAAGTGGCTATTGAAATTAAGGAGGACCCTCTCATTGTGCCAAGTGTGCTGACCACACTACCCAAGGAACCTCCTCCATACCCTCAAAGGCAAAATAAGAAGAAGAAAGAGCACAAATTCAATAAGTTTGTTGACATATTCAGCAAGCTTTTGATAAATATTCCTTTGGTTGAAGCCTTAACACAAATGTCGGGGTATGCCAAATTTATGAAAGAGTTGCTCAAGAAGAAAAATATTGTTAATGTGGACACTGTTGAAATATCACACAGTTGTAGAACTGTGATGACGAGTAATATCGCTACAAAGCGGGATGACCCGGGTGCATTCACCATACTATGTACTATTGGGTTGTTTGTATTCTATAAGGCCTTTTGTGACTTAGGGGAAAGCATCAACTTGAGGCCCCAAGTTATCTTCAAGAAGTTAGGATTAGGTACGCCCAAACCTATATCCATGCGTCTACTCATGGATGATCGGTCCATTATGCTCCCGGTAGGGATCCTCTTATATGTATTGCTGAAGGTCGACAAGTTTATTCTCCCAATGGACTTGGTGATCTTGGATTGTGAAGTATATGTTGAGGTGCCCATCATCTTTGGGAGACCACTATTATCCACGGGGAGATCACTCATAGATGTTGAACTCGGTGAACTCAAATTTTGAGTTGTAAGCGAGGTAGTGACATTCAACATATGCCAACCCACAAAACCTCCGGATGAATTGTGGGTAGTCTCAGTGATTGATGTTGAGGGCAAGCTTGATCATGCCCTTGAGGAGTGTGAAATGGGAAAGACGCCCAAGTTTGAAGAGTTTCCAAGTCGGCAATATGATGACGTTTTAAGGATGTTGAAAGAGCAATTCCCCTTTTTTGGGTGGGGCCACGCCAACCGGATTGGCATGCTATCCGACAATGACTAAGGTTTAAGGTACTATCGTCGAGCCACGACGTAAAATCAAGCGCTTCTTGGGAGGAAACCCAAGTGTTTTTACTTTGTTTTTGGTTATCTTTTATTATTTTTGGTTTGTTTTAGGAATGCATGGAGAAGAAAAATGAACAAATGGAAATGGAGATCATGTTGTGGCATACCCTTGGGCTGTGGTGATTGCTTATGCTATGTGAGGAATTCAGCTGAATGTGGGGGCACAGATCATGTTGGAGTGAAAGGGCTTCTACCGGGGCAACAAAAAGGCTCTTTACCGTCCAAGCTTAATTTCTGAGTTGTTCAAGCGTGTAGAGGTTCCTAGGGAGGAAGCTGACATGGATCTACAGTGTGACATACTCTTTCATCCCCTCAAGGTGAAGGGTGCACCTCCCCGTAATAAGAAGAAGAGGAAGATGGACACCGAGGGGGAGAGCAGTAGAGCTGTAGAAGATAATGATAATGATAATGATAATGATGATGATGGTGGTGCCCCTCCCACACAGCCCTTTCCCCACACTTCCAAGGACTACACAGAGCTCCAGAGGGAGTTTGATGAAAATAAGAAGAAAAGGCACTCCCAAGATCTTCTGATCTAGATTATGAGATAAACTAATTCATGAGAAAATACTACAAATTAGAGGTAAGTTCTTGGTTTCTCAAACTTTTTTAAAATCCCATGCAAATCATTGAAAAGATGATATAATTCATTTAAACAGTATAAAAATCATATACTAAGCATAAGAATTAAATTTTATAAAGATTTGCATAAAAGGTAAGAACCCTAGTTTCTAAAATCATGCAATCAAGGTAAAAGTCTGAGGTTTTGGGCATAAGAGTGAACAAAACTCTTACTGAATACCCACATATCTGGTGGAAGAAGATTAGTGAAGGAAATCTAAAGTTTGAAGCTTGGAGGAGAAAGCCCTAGGTTTGGAGGTTGGAGAATAGCGTTCTTTTCTTTTTGTCTAAAACTTGAGAGACTGGATGAGGAGAAACCAAACTAAATTTGTTTAAGACTTAATAAAATAAGCCTAAAACATCTTATAGTCAGAGTTAAAACAAGAGAGAAAGGTCTAAAATACCCCTGAGTAATTAGATTAAAAATTACTGGAATACTTTGGCCCAGGCTTTCACGGGCACCAACCACGGCCCGTGGACTGGACCATTCATGGTTGGATTCGTGATTCCCTGGCCAAAAACTGTTGGAGGTTTGATTTCCACAGCCACCATCCATTTCCCGTGCACTATTCCACTGTCCGTGGAACCCGGCCGTGGTTCTCAGACAAATTGTCTGCCCTCTATCTTATTTTCACGGGTGGAGTCCATGGCTTGTGAACTGTTCTATGGTCTGTGGTTCCACCTCGTGGTCCTGACCCAAAATTGAAAGGTCTCAGTCTGATTTCCATGGGTCCAGTCCATAGCTCGTGGACTCTTTCACGACCCATAGATCTGGCTCGTGGAACCTGCTGTCACTTTGACAGCTTAACACTTGAAATTTCCTAGGCTGTTTCTTGGCTTAAAATTGCTGGAGTGTTACAGGCTTGGCAAATATTACCTTAGAGACATCAAACAGGGATCTGAATCCCATTTCACCTTCTTCTTAGGGTAACATAGTTTTAGCTAGCAGACCAGTGCTTGCTTTTTCCTTACTCTTTGGTGCTTCATAGAAATCTATTAAAGATTTTTTGCAGTTCATGAATAATGAACTTTTGTGGCACCACAATAGATAAAAAATAGAGTGACATGCATGACACTATTTATTAAAACTACTTTACCTCCAAAGGACAATAGTTTCCCCTTCCAGTTTTGCGGCATGTTCTTTACTTTCTTTATAAGCTGCTTGTAATAGGTTTTCTTTTTCTTGAAGTGGGTAATAGGGAAACCCAAGTACATGAAAGGAAACAGACCCTTAACAAAGCATGTGCAAGTCTGCACTTCTTCTTTCAGATTTCTATCCACCTTCATGTACATGTAATTAGAGCTTTTGCTTTCATTTATTTATTATCCTAAGATCTTTCCATACTCCTTTAGCACCTTCATAACCAACTCTAAGGACTTATTATCTACATAGGTGAATATAATAGTCATCTGCATAGACTACATAATTCATATTTCTTGTCCATTTAGACATCACATATCTCTTGTACCAACTATGTTCAAATAGGTTATCAAGTACCCTAGAAAGAACTTCAGCTATAATGATGAATAAAACTACTGAACCGAGGATCACCTTACTTTACCCCTCTAGTTGAATGAAAAAAACCATGAGGTTTCCTATTTAGGAGGATAGAATACTAGTTGTTTGCCACAAGTCTCTAGATGTTACTAGTTGTTTGCCACAAGTCTCTAGACCACATCTATGAAAACTTTTGAGAAACTCATCCTTCTCATTACTCTTGTAAGGTATAGCAAAGATACCTTGTTATATGCTTTAGACATATCCAACTTATAACTCCATTAGCTGACTTTTTACTTAGCCTTATATCTCCTTCAAAGCAAATAGTACATTCTCAATAATATTTCTGCCTTTGACAAAGTCTGATTGATTGAATAAAATTAATGAAGGGATTCTTCAAGTCTATCATAAACTACTCTAGATATGACTTTATTAATGAAGTTACTAAGACTAATGGGCCTTAGGCCAGAGAAAGTCTCTACAGTTGTCTTCTTTAGAAGCAAAACAAGATTTATATGGGTAATGTCTTTGGGAAGAGTATGACCCCCAAAAAATTCCTTCACTAGATTAAAGAGATATGTTCTCATAATCTCCCTACAGTATTAGTAGAAAAGGCTTGAAAGCCCAGGGTTGGTGGGGCACTTAGCCTTGCATTCTCCTTAGTTGTCACCATCTCTAGAATATGATTGAGCAGGCTAAAATAATTTTCTTCAGTCTCCTGTCTGAACTTGTTTTGGAAGAATTAGATGGCTTTATTAGCAATATGGACATTGTCATCTTTCCAACTTCAATTTGAATTTTTAATCTTCCCGATCTGCAATCTCTTCCTTTTCCCTTTTACAAGATTGTGAAAAAATTTGGTATTCCTATCTCCTTTTCAAATCATGTAGTACCTTCTTTCTGTCTCCAAAATTCCTCTTCAAAATACAAATACTTTTTCATTTTTACTTGTGCTTGCTGTAGGGCCATTCTATTCAATTAGGTGGGCTTCTTTTCAAATAGTTGTTCCTTTATCTTCACAATACTTTCCTGATAATGAGTTATTTGAAGATATCCACATATGTCTCCTTGCTTCATGTAGTAAGAACCTTTCTGACCTGCTTAACCTGTTCTTAAAAACCCAAAATGAGTTTCCTTCTTCTATTGTGTTCCAATATTGTCTCACCACTTCTTAGAAAGTTCCATGTTCCACCCATAATGCCAAGAACCTAAAAGGTTTGATCAGATTATGCTCATGTTCACCAAAGTTGATGAAAAGGGGAGCATGATCTGATCTTGTTTTAGATAAGTATTCCACATCTATTTTTGAAAACCAATCACGAATCATGTTATTACTACAATTCTATCCAATTTCTTGAAGATGCAATCTGGTCTTGCCCTTTCATTCCATCAGGTGAATGGACTTCTAAAAAGTTAACTTTTTTCTAACTCACATGAGTTGATACAATATGCAAAATTCTCACATTCTTACATAGTTACAGGGACTCCATAAATATTCTCTTCTTTATTCAAAATAACATTGAAATCCTCTCCCACTAGCCAAGGAAGAGAATTAGTTCTTGCAATTTGGTATGTTATCCCATAATGCTAGCCACTCCCCCTCATCACATTTGGCATAGACCAAAGTTGCAAGCATAAATTTTTGTTGGTCTTAAAAATATAGTTTTACTATAATATGTTATTTTGTATCACGTATTACCTCTACTTCAATGTTATCATCAGAAAACAACCAAATTTTCCCATTGTAGTTAGGTGTAGTTGTATTCATTCCCAATCTTCTTCTATACCTTTGAATATACCTTGATTATTGAAATATCTCCATGAGAGCTATTAGAAAAAATCTATGGTGCTTTTGTAATATCTGTAATATGTGAAAAGCCTATTGGGTGTTCACAGATCTTATGTTCCATGTCGTAACTTTCATAATCATTTGGAGTTGTTAATAGTGACACCCCTCTTTGGTACAACCCTAGTAGGTTGTGGTACTTCTCCTATGCCTTCTTTCTCTTTTTATTTTTATTTTTGTCTGTTTTGGGTGATAGGTCTACTTGCTTTTCCATAACTCTCAGCTCTTTGAGCTATCTTCTTCTACATCTTTTACCTTGCTCCTTTTACTATCTTTGATTGTTCGCTAGCATATTATTGTAAGGCATCAATGTAGTGTGAAACTATTTTATGTAGATCCCTATTGGCAGTCACCTGCTTTAACTCTACTACTTGATTATAATTTATCTATGTTGCCAAAGCAGAGTTTAGAGTCTTCCCTTCTGCAATCTCTAACACCATTACTTTCTCCGGGATTTTTTGTACTCCTCAGTTGGAGTTTTAGTCAGACTATGTATTTGTGGTTTGTGTATTAGGTACTAGATAGGTACCAACTTTTGTTTGTTGAGTCTCATGAGCCTTAGATAACTCTAAAGCACTGATATGTTTTGTATTTCTTTAGTAGCATTCTTTTTTCTCTTTTTTCTATCAATGGGATCTATAGCTAATGGCAAGGTATAGCTGCCCTGTGGTAGTTTCCTCCTATTGATTTTCACCACCATTCTCCTCCTCTTCAACCAAAGAGGTATCTCCTTTAGAAATTTCTCCTTCTTCTAGCAATCCCTCTTCTTCATCCTCTACTCTATCTCCCCAGTGTGTGAATTTTTCTTCCTTGGTTGAGTTTGTTGTGATAACGCAAGTGTCTTCCTCATTGACTTTAGCTAGTTGATCCGTGTTCTTTTTTATTGTGTTAGGAGTTATGAAAGCTACTACTCCATTGTTACTTACAGAGATATCTTGATGTGATGTTTCTGTATTTATTTGACCTGCTTGATTTCCTTCGCTATCCACTTTGTTTCCTATGGAACCATTAACCTTGTTCTCCTCTTCTGACCGGGCACTAAAAGTATTGTTTGTCTAGATTTTATTTTTTGGATCTTTAATGTTACTATTCCTTATTGTAATCCACTTCTCCGTTGGGCCAACAATCTTTCCACCAGATAGAATTCTGTTAGGATATGTCTCCTCCTCTTCCCTTCCCATTGTGGTTCCTTGCCCTTTGCTTTGCGCAGTTGTTTTTTCATTAGCTTGTCCTTTTCTATCTTCCTAAGTTCTGGATAGAGAATCTGCATTCTGGCTCACTATGACCTGCAGCTTGCATTTTTTGCAGTATTTGGGCAAAACATCATGCTGAATCTTGATGTACTCCACCAGGTTTCCTTAGTGATCTCATCTTCTATCTCCATCTGCACATATTTAAGCAAATTTTTATTCAGATCAACTTGGACCTTGACCCTAACACAACTAGGTCTTGTCTTGTTGATGGTTGCCATATCCAAATGGAATGGCTTGCCTATAACATCAGCCATTGTGAATAGGTATTCCTTAACAAAGAATGTAGGCAGGAGGTTAGGAAAAGATATCCATGTTATGGCTTGCGTAATTTCTTCTTCCACCTTGAATCTAGAGTCATATATCAAGGGTCTCATTAGGTATGAAAGCCCATCACCGGCCTTAATATAGTACGCATTTCTGGCCATCTTGGTGACAAAGTCTTTCAACAGATCAAATCTCATCAATATGTGCATATTTCTCATAAAACCAATTTGGCATGCCCCTTTGATGCCATATTGCTTTGGAATTTATTTTCGTAGATCTTTCAACTCTTGCCATCCATAAAAGAATTTGTCTATTACAGTATATTGCAAGTTCTCTAAAGTATTCATCCTATGAACTTCTGCTTCTGTCCATTTCATTGTTGGTACGCCATCAACATATGAAAGTTCTTGATTGGAATTGGCTCAACACCAATAACATGTGATTGTTTTGGATTATTTAGAGTAGAGGGTTTTATCAGCGCTGCATAGTTGACTTGTGACTCAGGTTGATCTGGAGGGATTATAAGATTTTTGGTATTGACAGAAGGGTTAAGGGGTGGGAATTGCAATGAGGATGCAATGGATGGGGGGATGGTCAACCACCGTGGGTGGCCGACCGATGATGTCAGCCATGCGATCTAGGCAAACTTAGGGTTAGGCAATTTTTAGGAGAGAGAGAAGCGAGTGTCGACTTGTTCAATACATGAAATTTGTAAAAATAGTACTTGAGATTTTTCTAAAAATATTTCTTTTTATTCAAATTGTAAGCGAGCACAAAGATCATAACCTCACATTTTTTTATGTTGAACATGGTATTCTAAAAGCTCAAGCTTCTCCCTTTCGTTAGTCTGAAGAAATATATTTTTGATGTTCAATTAGAATTTGAATAAAAGATATAACGTTATAAAAATCTCATGTATTTTATTTATCAATTTTCTTACTATATTTTATGAAATTCCTGTAAAAATATATATATATAACTAAAAAAGCATTTGTAATGGACCATAAAATTGATCTTCATTGACCCCATCATAAAAAGTAGTAGTAAGTAAATGAATTTAAAAAAAGAAAAAAGAAAAAAGAGTTGGGCAGCAAAAGAGCAACAAGGAGGAATGTCTGCTGTGGGCATGGAACCAAACATTCATAACCTTGTTAAAAGAGGGAGGAGGGAATGGAGGAGACATATCCTTTTCACTTACTTTTTTCCAAGGGGTCCCTCTTTAGGCTAATGTAAAAGATCATGGCCCATGGACTATATGTGCTTCAAATGGGGAACACAAGAACAAAACCTAGTAACCTATTCCATAATTTATGAAAATATTCCTTAATAAGACAATTTATACCACCAATAATTGTTCAAGAGGATTATTATATTTTCACTGTTGACAAAACGTTTTACAACTCAATTAGTGTTTGACGAAATTTTTTAAAAATATTTTTAAGTGTATTTTTTTTAAAAGTGCTTTTAATGAAAAACTATTTTTGTTAGCTTCGGAAAAACAGTTTCTACTACTCCCTAGAAGCACTTATTTTTTTTCAAAAACTTAGTCAAACACCTCATTTATTAAAAATAAGTATATTTTAGAGGAGGAAAAAATAAGTTTAGTCAAACATGCCATTAAGACTTGGAAATTCTATGTTTGGTTGTCTCCACATCATCTATTGTAACAATTTAATTCGCTACTACTCCCTCTGTCCAACAATACTTGTCCATGTTATTAAAAATAGATGTCCAATAATATTTGTCCAGTGTGAAAAATCAATGGATAATTTACTCATTTCTACCCATTTTAACCTTAGTTATTAATTATAATCATTACCCAATACATCTTTCAAAGCATTGAATTAATTATATTGAAAGGGTGATATAGTAAAATTAGCTCTATTATTTATTATTTTTTAACATATGTGCTCAAGTCAATAATGGATAAATATTATTGAACGGAGAGAGTAATATTTTTTCGCTTTAAGTTTAAATTCACGCGACTTTAAAAGGTGTCACTAGAATTTAAATACGTGCGTTCCTATATATATCCTCCCGTGTTTGGTCGACATGAAATTTACCTAAACTGTGTTACATCTAACATAGAACGTACATACCATAACATAATAAATTTCTGATTTCTTGGTCGAGGGGAAAACAATAAGAACAAAGACAGAAATACATATGATGCACATTATTAGGAAGATGAAGAATATTACCACAAAGGTTGGATGGAATGAATAGCCCCCTCCACTTTTTAATCAGAAATCTCGAGTTTTAGATTATGGTGGAAAGTTTCTCCCTTTTGATAGGCTTAAAGTGGGGCGAATCCATTAGTCAGGACTCAAAAGTGGGTATCGAATACCGAATGGAAAATTGAAAAGATATGAATAATATTACTATATGTCGTTTGGTACGCGGGGCAAGGTGAGATATCCTAAGATTAAGTTTGGTATTAGATATGTTTGGTTGACGGTATAAATTAATCGTGGGATAAATTTATACCGTCAACTAAACATGGTAATGATATAAATCTACTACCAAACTTAATCCTGAAATATGTCACCTTATCCCATTCAACTTGAGATTATTTTATCCCACCTCTCAAATAAAATAAATTAGTCTAAAATTATAATCACATGACTATAATTCCGAGATAATTCAGTGAGGCATCATGTTATCTCCGATTTCTGTCAGTGGTCATTCATTTAAATTTTCAATGAGTACCACTAAACTTTCCAAGGTGTATATTCTTGTACTTTGGATGCTTATTACACTCATATCATAATAAATAACACATGAAGGAGTATGGTCTCTTTAAATTATCAAAACCAAGATGTTGGAAGGTCCAAAATATACACATGATATAGACAAGAGAGCTAGGAACCTGAAGGAATTAATGGAGCACTACGGTCTACGTAAGAACATAATAACATGGACATAATAGTTTTAAATATGATACAACCCCAAACAAAAACAAAAAACATCTTAGTTGAAATAATTAAGATATGCTGGTACTGGATACGATATAATGGAAGACAAAAGCGTGCAAAGCAACAATGACCATTATTTTCAATCTTTGCCTTTCATTTGAGGTTGTGGTCCATTTCTTGGAATTCACAAGTCTTTGCTGTTCCTCTCAATTTATAATCTTTTGTGCACGTGTGCCTCCTTTCTCGTTTGGTTATGTGTGTTTTATATATGTTCTTGTCTTTAGAGTAAATTAATGTATACACTAGAGTATTATATTATGAAAAATCAACATACATGCATTACTAATTCCTACAAGTATTAGCATTACAATTAACAAAGAAAATTGAAAAGACATTGCCAAGACAACAAAGACTGATATCATATAGTAATACCTTAGTCAATTTGAGTCTCGTCCTAAAAGGGGAGCTAAGTACAAAAAAGCACAACATAATCAAACACTTTGATTATATTGCAATTCTTGCTTATAAGGAGGAAACAAAGAAATGGGATGAGGTTCAGTTTAAATTTGACTTGTTGCCTCATGAATTAAGAATTTATTTTAAAACACTGAAGAATAACGAGAAAAATTAGTTATGATGGTACTCGTTGCTAAGGCTGTCTAATGGGACAAGATATCCCGTCTCAACCCGTCCTGTCCCATTAGCTTAGTGGAATGGAACGAGCCTAGGGGTCCGTCCCCTCTGTCTTGGCCTCCTAAAATCACCCCCTCCCCCTTAAATTAAAAAAAATCACGTTTATATATTTTTGAATTTTGCAATGTTATCAATTTAAGTTTGAAGTTTATTTTAAATTTGTGTTCATTTACTATCATCTTTTTTGTAATTTTTAGTGCTTAAATATGTAAATCAATATAAATTTAAAAGAAATTAGAGAATCCCGCTGAGCCGTTGTCCCGTCCCGTCCCCTTAATTAGTGGGATGGGAGGGGTTGAGGGGTTCGTCCCTCGAATCCCATCCCCCTAGGTTTCGGTCCCCTTATCGTGTTAATTAAGGAATCGTCCCGTCCCATCTCGTCCCTCTAAAAATGTCCTGTCCAATTAAACAGCCTTACTCGTTGCTCATAAGATTCGGGGGACTTAAAGTCATCGCATATTACACACTATTCTTGAGTCGAGACATTGTAAAGTTTCTTATTCATACTCATGTGCGCTTATATAGTGTCGTTAAATTAATATGGATGTGTTTGTTCATTCATGTAACAAACAATGAAAAAAGAGAAGTCATGGGCGGAGCTGGAGTGTCGACTGTTAGTTCGATTGAATCCAAGATTTTGAATTCAACTCGATGTTTATACTAATTAATACGTATGTTATTTCCAGACATAAAATGAAAGAAAAAAGAAGAGCAATTAGTAATGAGTAATGAGAGACCCCTCATGATGGAGAAGTGACTAGTAATGTGTGAGTTGTGAGTGTGTAAGAGTGGCAGTGTCCTTGTGATCTTTTTTACTCCATTAGTCCCTTTTTGGGCACATCAGAATTTTACAAGCTAGTCTCATTTTTATGTAATTAATTATGCAGTGTCTTTTTCTTAGCTGGAAGCCTGGAGCAAATACTCCGTCTGTCCTATTTTATGTGACATACTTTGACTTGGTACGGTATTTAAGAAGAAACAAAAACTTTTAAAATTTGTGGTCCACAATAATCCTTGAACATTTGTGTGGTTGTAAATCATTTCATTAAGGGTAAAAAGAGAATTTCAAAGTTAAAATTATTCTAATTATAGAAAGGTGGCATTCTGTTTGGAACGGACTAAAAAGGAAAGTGTGTCACAAAATGGGACGGAGGGAGTACATTTTTTCACATTATATATAGGTGGATTCTGTGTTCTGGAATGAAACAAATCCAGAACCAGCCTTTACATTAAAACAGCAACAGCAAAATGAGTCTCCGTGAACCAAACAGACAAAATTAATCATATACTCCATCCTTTTCATTTTATAGCACCATGCATGTGGCTCTACTTGTAAAATTGTTGTTATGTGACTAAAAATAGTCTTTTGTAAAATTATAGGATAAAACTGCATACAATAGGCCCTTGTGGTTCGTCCTTCTCCGAATCCCACGCACCGCTAGAAACTATACGGGCTGCGCGGAGCTAGAAGTCGGCAATAAAGATTTGATTGAATTCAATAGTTTTAGTTCAATTTTTATATTTATATTTAAAGATTTATTAAATATGTACAAAAAGTAAATATAAAAGCCAATTACTCTACTTTATGTTATTATCTTAAAATTTAAATCCTACTCTGCTTCTACCTATTTATTGGTCATGAGTTTATTTGGCGAAAAAGAAGAAAGTATAAAAACTTTGAGAAAGATTCAGAACAAAAGAGTTACTCGATAATAGTATGTGTACAGCAAATTACTAATATAAAGCCAAATATGGATTGAGTAGTCAAAATAGGCACATGAAAAAGTACTCTCTACTCAGAGCAATTATTATCCTCCTCACGTAAACAGCTTGTCCTACTGTTCTCCTTTTTACTTTATTTTCAAAGATTTTCATTTGTTTGGAAGAAGAACCCCATCCACAATCAGTTTTTCCAATTATAATTGGCTAAGACATAATAAGACTAATGGTTTTGCTTTATCTAGCCACTGGATTGTGTTAATCTTTTTGAATAATTTAGCTTTGACCGGTCCAAAACTTAATAATCGAGTAATAAATTTGCCATTGAAATTCTTTTGTACAGATATATATAGACAAAGAATGAATTTAGTCAGATTGTTAAAATCTTGTTTTCTTTGACTGCACAAGTTTGAAACAGCGAGGACAAATTAAAAGGGTGAAATGATGGCATTTTCGCTCGCCAAAATTAATTATTATTTTTTTGCATTTTTCCTTTTGTGGGTATTCTATAATTGATTTACTAATACAACCAAATAATAGTAGATGAGAAATAATTTCAGTATTATTAATACATCATATTCAGTATTATTCTTATACATTTTATCAAACGATTCCTAATAGTTTTAGACTTAAAAATTACATATGTCTTCAAAAGGAAAAAGACGAGAAAAATACAATAAAATAATTTGGATTACAAGTAATAATTCTTTCGTTCCAATTTTTAAACCATTTTCATTAATCAAGATTAAATTTGACCAATTTTTAAAATTATATTAAATAAATTTACCTCATGTTCTTACATTGAAAATTACAAATATTTTGAGATAAGAGAAGTAAAATATGCCGCAGAGAGAACTACTTCTTAAAATAATATAATTTCAATAACAACCTTATTTTTCTATAACTTTTCCTTTATAATGATTGACTGTTACATATCTATAATATTATTTGACATTTATTTCTAAAGGAACAATTTGACGTCTATAATATAATGAAAAATGACAGAATTGGTTAAAGTCTAAGGGGGTGACTAGTTCTGATAGAGTATACATAAGATAACAAATACTTAGTAAATTAAGTTTACTTTGTTAATTATCAAAATTAAATGCAAGTTTTCATATTTTCCAACATTATATCATATTAATTTTTTAATTATTTTATTTTGTATAATTAAAATTAGACTTCTTAAAAGTGATTTCTCTTTGATGTCATACCTGATTAATTAATATTTTTTTAAAATGACATATAAAAATCACTAGTAGAAATTAGAACACGTAAGACAGAGCTTCCTCTGAAATAAACCTACTTATTTGATTGATGTTCAGTTTCCCCCACTCCTAAGCTAAGTAAGGAGCGAATAAAGCTCTTTGAAGGACGAATGCTAAAAGAAACTATTTACGTAGTAATAGTAAGTAGTAGCGAGAACATGAAAAGTATAATTGCATCAGTCCTTCCAATCAAGCAAGCGATCAACGATTGCCATCAAAGCAAGAAGTATTATATATACTTCTTAAGGACTTTGGCAAAAAAAAATCTTAGACATTTTTATTGTTTAAAAGGTTATGAAATCAAAAGAACTTGCATGACGACAAGAATAGATACATCTCACTATTTTATAGTAGCTTAAAACAAAGTTAAGCAAAGACAAAAAAAAATGTAAATCACATGAACGAAAAAAAATCAAGATAAGGTTCAAAAACTACTAATATTAAGTATTCAATAAGAAAAACTTAAATTATACGAGAAAAAAACGTCTAATACCTTGCAACTTGCTATTTTAGATTGTTGAAGTACCTTATAGGTAACTACTAAAAATGCAAACACTAAGTTAATTTTAGTTAGAGTAGTATAAAAAAATTTGGAGTTTGAAACTTTAAGTGCTAATTCTATGTCGGTTCGTAGTCTTTCTACCACTCTAGAATTTAAGGGGGAATCTAAATATCTCATTATTTTAAATTTAATAAAATATATTTACGTATATAAATTTATGACATAATACATAAATATATTTTTAAATTTGGTCTCAACTGGTATTTATGTTCTTTAACTGTAGACTTGCATAAGTAGATACTTAAATTTGTATAAAGTTAAACAAATAGACACACACGTCATATACATGGCATAATATGTGTCATATACACTCGAATTGATTTGTATTATGCCATGTAAGACGCATATTATGTCATGTAGAACGCATGTGTCTACTTGTTCAATTTTATACAAGTTTAAATGTTTATTTGTGCACACCCAAAATTGAAAGACATATATGTCAGTTAAAATCAAATTAAAAAGCACACTTATATATTGTACCTAAATTTATTAAGTATAATTTGATATTTTTTTAATTTATTTTTATAAAATATGAAAAATTATCAAATAATTTGATACAATTATAAATTTATATAAAAATTTGTGATTTTATTAAAAAAATATAATAACTAATTCTGTTCGATCGACTTTAAGAAATTGTTGACACCCCTATCTTGCATTGATACTAACAATAGACAATAAAATTGCTGAACATTGGATTTCGATACCAATTTCCCAAATACTATTGAGTTTTGTGTTCCAGCATAAACATCATATTACAAGATAAAGAAAACCTTAAATAATTTTTATTAAGAAAGAAGTTAAAGAAACACAGCATAGTAGTACTAGTGGAGAGTAGTATTTTCTCCGAATTATTTCGCTTGTTATCTCTATTAAAAATAAATAATTTAAAATAATTATTATTTTAAAAAATTAAAATATAATTGAGTACATTTTTTTTATATTGCTCTTAGTAATAATTATTCTTGAAGGTAATAAATATTAATTAACTAACATGAAAAATTTAAGTGAGAAACACATAACTCACTTTTTATTTATTGGAGAGATCAAGAATGTTTATTAATGATAGATTAATATTTTAAATGATCAAAGATAATAGACAAGAATATGATAATCAAAACACATACTAGTCGTTTTATCATATTTTATTATAAAAATAGAAAAAAAAATGTTTGTTTTCAAAATAAAAAATAATATTTGAGAATATGTGTTGTGTTTAGCCATAAAATAAATTAGAATTGTTCTTGAATTTTGTGATCAATCTGAAGTGAAAAAAGTGAAAATAACTTTTGAATATTTAAAAAATTATTGAAAAAATTAATTAAAAAGGTAAAAGTAAAAATTTTCGATCAAAAGTGAACTCTGAAAAAAAGAAGTAACAATTCATGAGCAACATGCCCATAATTTTTTAAGGAGCGTATGAACCAAAAAATTGACAAGTAAAATACTTTTGGAGTAATTAACATGACACAATCAAATAGTACAACTATTATTAGGAAAAAATCATATTTTTTGCATTTGATATTGTCGTTAAAATTACATTAATTTAAAAAATTTAAAGAATTGTTTGACAGAAAGCATTAGAAAAAATAATGCTTGTATTAATTTTGTGTACTATTTAATACTTTATTTGATTATTTTTTTTCAATTTATGTATATCTATAACTAATGTATAACTAATGCAAATTTAATACTAGTTATACATTCCACTTGGTACTCCTATGTTATGTATAAATAATACATGAAAAATCATATATTAGCAATATATGCAATGAGTTTTAATGTATGATTATTAGCATGCTTAAAGATACAATTGTCCCTCAAAACTTTTTTCACATTATTTTCATCGTATGTGGAGAGTATTTTTATAAACAAATATTTTTTTTTTTTTATGAAATGTATGTTATTTTTAATATACCAAATCAAATACTACATAAAAAATAGTCTCAGCATAACTAATACACCTTATTGGCATAGTCAAAAATAAAATTACTCCTCAAAATATTTTTCACATTCTTTTTACCATGATTGATGAGGGTATTTTTATAAATAAATAATTTTTTAAAAATTATACAATGAATATTATTTTTAATACTCTAAATTAAACATGGCACACAAAATAATTTTAATATAATTAATACCAATATTATTAGTATTAGCATATTAATACATCACAATAAGTACTATTATTTTATACACCTTACCAAACAACTCCTAAATGAAGTGATAATTAAAGTGAATAATTTTTTTACTGTAATCAAGTACTATAATTAATCCAAAAAACCTCCTTATGGGGGCATTTGGGTAATATCATTGACAGTCCCAAGACATTTGTTGCAAAATTTGGTTGAGAAATGGTCGTGCATTAGAGCTCGTTTGGATTGACTTATTTTAAGTGTTTTTAAAGTTAAAATAGCTTTTAAGCTATTTTATAGTGTTTGAATAAAGTAAAAAAATACTTTTGAATACTTAATTTTAAATTAAAATAATAATAAAAAAAAACTAAAAGCTAAAAATTAAAATTTACAACTTAAAAAAATAGCTTAAAATAAATTTATCCAAACCTGCTCTTGGTCGTCTCATTTGTTCTTTTTAACATTTCTTGATTTTGTTTTCATTTCTCTCTCTCTGTGATGTACATGGACAAGACTCTAGAGACTCCAGTGTATAGACTCTGCTTCAGACCATAGACTCTAGAGAGAGAAAGATAGAGTAAGCAAAAACTAAAGACTAGTGTTGTTTTATTTCTCAAAAAAAAAAAATAGTCTACAGAGATTATCTTCTTCTTCTTCTATTCTGTCTACTGTACCCACCCACCATATAAGGTGCAACAAGTAACATATATAGCCGGAGAACTTTTTCTAGTACTTATTTTGAACATAAATTAGAGAAACCCCATCTCGTAGATTCAAGGTAAAAAAACCTATCTCTTCCGGTAGAAAAATGGACGACAATGGTATGATTCATGGAAATCTTGATCCTAGAGCCCAAGAATTTATACCAAGATATCCATTTAACCAACCCCTCAACAACAATTCTTTGCCTCTACTTCCCAATCAATTTTACTACCCTTACTCATGTCCACCACCACCACCGTACGGTGATGTTGCTGCAGCAGGGTACCATCTCCCGCCGGTGTACGTTAGCGCAAACCCTCCTGTGGTTACGCCTATTTTGCCACCACCAAGTTCAATGTGTACAAGAACTTTGTTGTTATGTATGGTCCCTGTTGATGTGAGTGAGTCTATTGTTAGAAGGGATTTAGAGGTATTTGGGGATGTTAGAGCAGTGCAAATGGGAAGGGTCAGAGAAGGGATTGTAACGGTTCATTTCTATGATTTGAGGCACGCGCAGGCGGCGTTGATGGAGATTCAACAACAACACATGCAGCAACAGATGCGTTTAAGGAGGCATTATTATGACTCTATTAATCACAATTCTATGCCTTTAATTCTTCTTCCACTTCCTCCGCCGGCGCGTGGACTCATTGCTGGTAGAGCTGTTTGGGCGCAGTTCACTTTCCCTGTCACTTCTGCTCTTCCTGATGGGAATAACCAAGGGACACTTGTGATTTTCAATTTGGCCTCTGAAACTTCTACTGCTTCTCTTAGAGATATATTTCAAACTTTTGGTATGTTAATTTCTTTATTGGCTTTTTAATGTCCATAACTCAGCCTTTTGCTCCCTAGTTGTCAACCAAGTTTTCCCACATACCTTACCATTAGGAGTAGGTGAATACTACTACTATTTGGTTCTTTTACTTGTTGATTATGTGGTTTTGTTGATCAATTTATAGGGCATGTGAAGGAATTGAGAGAGACACCAATGAAGAGGCATCAACGGTTTGTGGAGTTTTATGATGTTAGAGATGCAGCAAGGGCAATGATGGAGATGAATGGCAATGATTTAAATGGGAAGCAATTGTTGATTGAATTCAGCAGGCCAGGTGGAAATAGCAGCAGAAGATTCTCAAGAGCTTCTCAATATTCATCACCTAGCAAATTCAATACTCCTTTCAACAACAATTACTCCAGATATAATTCGTCTCCAACATCATCTCCTCTAATTACCCCGCCCTCACACTCCTATGTAAGACCTCAAAGGGTGTACAACACCTCACAATCAAGCCAATTTCAAAGTCAGAAATCAAATTATTTTAAAGGAAACCCTAGTGGATATAGCGGAAGTGAGAGTTCAGGTGGTGGGTCAGTTCCAGAATCATTGGCTTCTTTGAGTATATCAAATAATGTTAGGCCTGGGAAGAAGAATGGCAAAAAATGTAACAACATAACTGCAAGTAGTAGCAGTGGGGCAAGTTCTTCTCCAAAGCATCAACAAAAAATGTTGCATCAAGCTAAGAGCAGCAGTAGTAGGTCATGGAAAATCAGCTGGTCATCAAAGCAGGCAAAAGATTATGATCCTCGTTTTCTAATTAAAGAAGATGCCATTCTGGAATCAAATTGCAGAGATTCTAGAACTACTGTCATGATCAAAAATATACCCAACAAGTACAGGTTAATTCGTCTTGTCTCTAAAATTCAATCTTTTCTTGCTTTATTCCACCCATATATAAATGTTATTCCGATTCCTTTGTTTTCGCTTTATCTAAAAAGTCTGAATGCTGGTAATTTAGCAAGTCTCTTGTATGTGAAGTAGTAGTTCATAGCCTAGTGTAAGGGGAAACTATATCAAAGTATATTTATTATTCGAATTCTAATATAAGGAGTATTATTTAAGAATTACCTACTTAAAGGTCTTTTTATCCTTCATGAATTATTTTTTTTATCTTTGTACTATTCCTTTCCAAATTTCATCTCGTATAGTAATACATTGATTTTATTCTTTTAGTATGACATATAGTATTGGTATTAAATAGTGTCTGTTCAATTAAATGAGATAAATTATGCAAGAATGATCAATCAAACATTTCAAAAGCTAAGCAAGGATCAGTTTTTATTTTGAAATTAATTACTTCACATTTAAAATCCCTTGGTAAAGAAAAAATAATCACTATTTGTGTGGTACTTTTTATTTATTTTTTGAGATTTAAACTATGTGAAGTTTGACTAATATTTCAAAATGTTTTTCCTTCATATTGACATGAGAAATTGCCACTTGTAGTACTTTTATATTATTTTTGAATATATAAATTTTAATTTTAAAGTATTGAGTTAATACAATCTAATTTAGCTTCAAAAGATTAATCAAATTGACTCTCTAATATTAATGTTGGTTTTTGGTATATTTGACTGACATATATTTGGGGTCTGGTGCAGTCAGAAGCTGCTGCTGAACATGCTGGACAACCACTGCATTCACTGTAACGAGCAGATTGCCGACGGCGATGATCAGCCAAAATCCTCCTATGATTTCGTTTATCTTCCCATCGATTTCATGTGGGTTTTAATAATTATCTTCAAAAAGATTGAATTTTGAACGCTTAATTTTGTGTAGTAAACTAATGATTATTTATTTTGTTAGTAACAAGTGCAACGTGGGATATGGATTCGTGAACATGACTTCACCGCAGGCAACGTTGAGACTCTACAAGGCTTTTCACCTTCAAAATTGGGAGGTCTTCAACTCCAGAAAAATCTGCCAAGTTACTTATGCTAGATTACAGGTATACTAGCTCCGAAAGATTTCTTGTGCATTTAGGGACCCTTTGTCCATCAATAATATTTCCTGTAAATAATACCTGATTTTTTGAAATAGCATTTGGTTTATACGCTTGGTCTGTTTTTTTTTTGAAATTTTTTCTTGAACATGAGTTTCAAGTTTGAAAAATTGATAGTGAAAATTTTTCACTCACAATTTCAACTTTCCACATATCACTTTTAATTTTTTTGCCAAATAATCAATTAATCTCTCAATAAAATTCAGTATTGAATATAAATCTACTTTTTTCATGTAAATAATACCTGCATGAGTTATAAACATGAATTTTCTATAGTATTATTTTATGCGAAAAAAGATGCAACTAAGTAGTAATGGATTAAAAACAACATAATATTAAATTAACAATTTTTTCATAAAGTGATTGAATTATTTGTTTTTGATGAAGGGAATTGAAGCATTGAAAGAGCATTTCAAGAACTCAAAATTCCCATGTGAAGCCGATGAATACATGCCAGTGATTTTCGCACCACCTCGAGATGGTAAGTTACTAACGGAGCCTAATCCTATCGTGGGACGTGGCATTAACCCTCCGTTACTCCTCTGTTCATCTTCCGCCGTCACTTCCTCAAAAGGAGAAGAAGAAGAAGACGACGACGACTCACAAGTTGATATACTTGAAAATGGGTATATCATTAATACAGGTAATGATGACGAAGAAGCAGCAAGAAATATGACTGACAGACATAACGGCGGCAGTAGTGGTGATGAAAATTACGATGTGGGTAATCATGATTCAACATTTTCTTCTTCCGTCTGCATGTTGGCGTCTTCTGCTAATTAAAAGATCTTCTACTTCTCTTCTTTCTTTGCACAAAACCCTTGTGGAAGAAAAAAGATTTAGAGCAGTGTTGTGTGTTTAATGTGAAAGGGGAAAAAAGAAAAATATATCGATCATCCATCCCCCCATGGGGGGCGGGCTGAAAAGAGACAATAGTTAAAAGAAACAGCTTGCTCGCACCCAATGGGTTTGCGTGTAAATCTCTTTCAACTCTCTCTGCCTCGGGGGAAGATCCCTTACTTCCTTTCAGTCACTCCATAGCCATGTCATACTCAAATACCTGTGTAGTTGTAGCTTAGTTTTTTAGTTATTTCCTAATTTCTTTTTTCTTTTTCTGCTCTCTTTGAATCTTCGGCCCGTTATCGTTATAAAACTAGTAAAGATTTAATTAATCTTCTTCGTTTTTCTATGCATCTTTTGTTTTGCTTTGTTAATCAATAATTTTGTTATCCGATTCGTTAAAAGTTCTCTTATGAATATGTATTTTTAAAATGAGTTTAAGCTTTACATGTATTGGAGCAATTCTTCTAGTAATAGCATGATTTAGGAAGTTATAATCAGTGTTTCAAAGGTGTTCTTGGGACGAGTTTTAAAGTGAGATTCAAGGCAGGCGGGATGTTGTACCAAAAATGTTCAGGGCGTAGATGAAAGGCTAAGATTCAGAGGGTGTATGCCCTCTCTTCTTTTGAAATATATAAATAAAAATCAATGCAAAACTAATTGAATTATTGGAAGTTCTATTTTTATTTATTTTTTTAATAATAAAATTATAAATTTAAAATACATGAGATTTATGCTCAGTGTTTCAAAACTTGCGCTTTTCTTTGCACTGCGTAAAATGTTTTGCCTCGTACCTTTTAAAATATTGATTATAACTTGTCATTGTGTATGTAGGATATCAACCGATGCTTACAATGAGTTTAGTTTCTCCACATGCATTTGTAGAAAATATTAATACAGGATTATTTTTAAAATAATTATTTATTTATTAATAAGTTTAAGTTATTTTAATTGTTGGAATACTTGTTAAATCACCAAAGAATTACTACTATATATAAGAGGTTACAACAGGTAACTCAAGCAGATAGCTCTTGAACGACATGTCTACTTGAGTTGTCTGCTTGCAGGGCCTTACTTCAAAAAAATTAATATTTTTTGTTTTAATTTATTTGTCTTACTTTTCATTTTAATCTGTTATATATTTGATTAAAATATTATATTATGTATTTGACAGTTATGCAAAAGATATTATAAATCACAATATAAAAATTTGGTTGACTCTCGAAATTCTATTAGTGCCACATAAATTTGGATCGAGAGAATAACACAATAACAAAAAATTAAAAATATTTAAAAATCATATAAGAAATTTGGTTCACTATCCAAATTCCATTTATGCCACGTAAATTGAAACAAAAGAAGTAACATATATTATTTGAAAATGACATAAAAAATATGTAAATCACAATAATTAAAAAAAGGTATAATAAATTTAGTGGCTTTTCAAATTCTATCTATGTAACATATATTAGGCTCGTGATGACATGTAATTTTGTGTTTGGTATTTACATATAAGCTTTTCCAAAATGTGGGATTTATAATAACATAAATTATTTATTATAATTAGTAAAGATGATATGATTATGTAAAATTTCACTACACGACAATATATAGGACTTAAATTTTAAGTTATGATAAAGTAAAAAATAATTATGTTATTAATTTAATATAATTTAAATATTTAAACGTAATGACTTTTTGAGTAACTTGTGAAGATATTATTTCTAAAAGCATAACTTAGGGTGTGTTGATATTGAGGAAAATATTCTTTAAAAAAAATAGTTTTTTGATTTTTTGATGTTTGTTTGGTCAAATATTTTTATAAAATTTTCTCTAAAAATATAACTTACTTAAAAATGAGAAAAACGACTTCTAAAATGGAATAAGGAAAACAAATTAATTACACAAATGACATTCTACGTTAATATTGATCTGTCTTTTTTGTTCTTTAACTCATCTCATCTTCACCTACTATAGTCTCCATCCCCACCACTCACAATCTACTTGAACCCCATTCTCTCGTATTATTTCTCTAAATTATATATAAATATTTTTTACTTAAAAAATAAATCCAACTTATTTTTTTTAAAAAAAAACTTTTCCATCCTATCGAACACACCCTTAAACTCTTTTTACTTTTCTCTCACTGTGGATGTATAATTTCTTTTTACTTTTAGGGGCGCGCGCTCTCACTCTCTTTGTTACGTTGGTTATCGTCGTAAAAACAAAGGACCAAATCCTTTGTCCATTAAAAGAATCCATTCTTTTTGGGGTTTTCTTTCCCGAGGATATTAAGCATGGCTTGATTTTCTTTGTTATTTCCCCCGTTTTTAAATATTTGTCACATTTTTATTTTAAATATCCCTTAAAAAAATATTAATTAGAAAGTAATTTGATTAAATTATTTTTATTTATTACTCATTTTTTTTTATTATATTAATATTTCTTTATATTTATGATTAAGGATAAATGTGAAAATAAATAACTAATTAGATCTTATTTTATAAAATGATAAGTATTATGAAATATCTATTTATAATAAGGATGATAAGTATTTATAAATGGAGGGAGTAATACTATTCGGGTTTGTATGTTACCACTAATAATTATTACTTCATTGGAAATATTAAAACTGACTCTTTATGTATCTGGCATTAATTGAAATTGAAGAGAGAGTTAAGAACCAGTTATCATTGTTCATTTGTCCATTCACTTCCTTTTATATTCCATGTCAAATGTAGTACGTAAACTTATGTAGAAAAGTTACATCAGAGATGATCTTTAGCTCTGAGGATAAGTTGGATATTCACACAGATATCACATATAATAAATTTAGGGGTGGTTTGACGTGAAGGATAAAAATAAATAGTCTTGGAATAAAACAAATAGTCCAATGATAAACTTTTGGTGTCTTGTTTGGTTGCTAAGTCCGGGATAACTTATCCCATCATTTATACCATAATGATGAGATAAGTTATCTTATATACATGGTGGAATAACTTATTTCAGAATAGATAATTCCGAAATAATTAATCCCGAAATAACTTATTCCCAACCAAACGACTCCTTAGTGGCATAATAGTGAGTCCAAAGCGTTATTTTGTCAAATGACTTAAATGGTTCTTTTATTGTTGGTCATCACAGATTTAGTCCATCGTTTTACTTTCTAACAAGTCCATCTCTTAAGCCCATCAAATATTTAACGTACTTTCCATACATACAAATCATTTTTCAACGACCCTATTAGACAGTGTCCTGTCACAAGAGCACTTTTCCTCGTGCGAGTCCAATTCCCACATACAAACTAAGTTGTTCTAACTCGACTGCGAATTATAAGTACTTCTATGTTTCATATAATCTCTCATGTTGTATTGAATAGTAATAATAATTAAAAAAAAAAAGAACACGAGTTATTCTTGAGCAAATATTTGTCGTGTTCAATTATGATATATTGTTTAAATCGTCGACCACTATGAAAACCGGCTATGCTTCTTCTCCGAGCCCCCTCAACCATGTAAAACAAAAAAAAACACAGAGAAAAAAGGAACTCGCAGTAACAAGAAAATGGAACAGAAAAGAATGTTATTCACTGGAACTCTCTGTTTTTAGCAATACGCAGAGCACTAATTAAATAAAGTAAGCACTAACTTCAACTCCTAAAATAACTCTATCAACTAAGACTCCTATCTGATATCATTCCTAAAAAAACAGGAATTGATTTATTGACCCAGTAAATAAAATACAGAAGTAAAACAGTAAAAGAAAAAACACGATGCACTAATTTTTAACACTACCCCTTAGTGCATTGTTACGATCAATAACTCCAAGAGCAACTCTGAAATATTCAAACTTAGGCTTTATCAAGGCCTTTGTAAATATGTCCGCGACTTGCTCATTTGTAGAAATTCCTTTCAGAACAACTTCTTGCTCCAGCACTTTCTCTCGAATGTAGTGATGACGAACCTCTATGTGCTTTGTCCGACCATGAAAAATTGGATTCGATGCAAGCTTGATAGCACTTTCATTATCACATCTAATTTGAACAACATAATCAACTTTGCACAACATCTCCCCTATTAATCTCTTCAACCACATACATTCTTGCTCAGTCATAGTTACGGCTACATACTCAGCTTTAGTGCTAGACAATGTTAACACTGGTTGCTTCTTGCTGCACCAAGATACCATAGCTGAACCAGTGTTGAAGCAATGTCCTGAAGTTGAATGTCTACCATTTGCATCTCCACTCCAATCCGCATCGACAAATCCCTTTAGCAAAAAATTTTCATGTCTTCTGTACATAAGACCATGATCAAGTGACCCCTTCACATACGAAAAATTCTTCTTGCTGCATCAAGGTGTGAGATTCTTGGACATTGCATGAACTGCGAAACAATTCCAACAGAATAAGCAATTTTTGGTCTTGTGATAGTTAAATAAATTAAACTATCAATAAGTTGCTGAAATTTTTTGGCATCTTTTAATGGCTTTCCGTCATCTTTCACCAGCTTGAGATGTAGTTTCATTGGAGTGGCTTTTTCTTTCGACTCCCCCATGCTAAAAGGCTGCAACAATTTCCTTGCGTATGTTTTTAAGAAACAAAATATCCTTGATCTGTTTTTTCAATTTTCAGACCAAGAAAACAGCTCACTTTCTCCAAATTCTTCATCTCAAATCGAACAGAGAGATCATTTTTCAACATAGAAATTGCAGCTTCATTATTTCCAGTAATGATCATGTCTTTCACATATAGCAAGACCATCAGGTGCACATTTGATTCTAATTTAATGAATAGACTAGAATCTGCATCGGAAACTTTAAAGCCACAAAAAAATAAAGTATTGGGCAATTTTACCATACGAAGCACGTGGTGCTTGTTTAAGGCCGTACAACGCTTTTTTTAATCGGCAAACATGATGATGATATTGCATAGAGACATATCCTTTTGGCTGCTCCATAAACACTTCACGATCCAATTCTCCATAAAGAAAAAACATTCTTTACATCAAGCTGCCACAACTTCCAACTCTTAGATGCTGCAAGAGAAAAAATGGTTCTTACTGTTATTATTTTTGCAACTGGATTGAATATTTCCTCATAATTCAATCCATAACTTTGGGAAAAATCATGTGCGACAAGCCGAGCTTTGTATTTATCAACAACCCCATCTGAGTTTTTCTCCACACGATAAACTCATTTGCAAGTGATAAGCTCACAATTCTCTGTCTTCGACACCAACTCCCATGTCTGATTTTTGTTTGAAGCATCAATTTCTTCTTGCATAGCTGCTTTCCCCTCTAGATGACCTTTGGCTTCTTCAAAGCTTACTGGTTCATCCAATACTCTTGTAAAGAAGCATGAAGTAATTGGAGCAATTGTTCAAGTGCACCTTATAATCTTTGAAGTAACTTGGTTGTCTCCTCTCCCTTGTTGACCTCCTCTCGATTTGCTGTTCAACACCATCTGAAGTGGAGCTTTCATCATTATTTGAAGCCTGCAAGTTGCTCTCCGGAATTTGCTCCAAAAACTCTTGATCAACATCAAGAATGGTTTCTTGATTGATAGTTTTTTGGGCAGAATGGTACGATGATATTTCATCAAACACAACATCTCTGTAAGTGACAAATTTCTTGGTTTTGGGATCCATACACCTCCGCCCTTTTCTATATGAATCATAGCCAATAAAGACACACTTTTTTGCTTTCGGGTTAAGTTTGATTCGATTAGATTTTGGAATATGAACACAACAAGTTGAACCAAATACTAAAAAATAATTTACATTTGGCTTTTCATGATATAGAATTTCAAAAGGGGATTTTTCTTTACCTGGCCATGGAGGCAAATGGTTTATGACATGACATGCGCATTGAATAGCTTCAGCCCAAAGTTCTCGAGGGAGATTTTTATCATGCAACCAGGAAAGGCTCGTAGAGACCAGATGAGCTATTTTTCTTTCGGAAACACCATTCTGTTGAGGGGTATTAGGACATGTCATTTGACTTGAAATACCATTGTTATCGTTGTATTTGAAGAATTCATCAGACATATATTCGCCTCCATTGCCGCTACGCAAGCATTTAAGGTTTCACTCTTCTCTTTCAAGAACTTCACCTATGTATATCTTTAAAAGTCATCTACAAGAACCATGACATAGCGAAAACCACTAGAACTTGCTGTTTTTGTTAGTCCCATTAAGTCTGTATGAACCAGAACAAACATAGTGGATCTGCAATTTGATGATCTTTGAAATGGAAGACGATGTGATTTTTCAAATTGACAGCCTTGGCAAACTACATCTTCATGAATATTTTATAGAGCTGGTATACCATCAACCAGTCTCTTTGAACATATTTGCCGCAACAATTGGTATTCCAAGTATCCTAATCGAGCATGCCAAATTATTGCGCATCTGTTTGACTTGTCTTTTTCACATAGGCTTCTCCTACTGCCATGACAAATAATGAACCTTTCCTTTTACCAGTAAGAACAACATCAATAGATATATGCTTTACATTATCAAGAACCTTCACATCATTTGGACCAAACAAAATGTATTTTCCAGAATCAGTAATTTGAGAAACTGAAACTAAGTTTCTCTTCAAACCTGGAGCATGAAATACATCGTTCAACTTGACAGCCTGTGTATATCCAACGTCAATCTTCAAGACTCCTTCATTTGCTATTGGATATATATGTCGAGTTATTCACTGTAACAACAACTCGCTCTCTGTTATGTTGACGCAACTCTGAAAGAAGAGAATCATTTCCGGTTACATGATGAGAGCAACCAGAATCAATGATCCATTCTTGTTCGCAATTATCATTGTTGTAGAGAGCTTGAACTGCATCATCGTTCCTCCATTCAATTACTTCTACAATGAAGCACTGCTCCCATTTGAGTTGTTCGTTTCCATCATTTTCACTTCAACATTTGCATTTGAGATCTTTACTCTACAATATTTTTTGATGTGACCTATTTTACCATATCTGTAGCACTTTCTAATATCAAAGTTGCCACCAGTAGCTTTTTCACCATTTGAGCCTTTTTCATATATTATTCCTGTTCCCCGATGATGTGATTTTCTTTCTATTTTTATCCTTAGAGAAAAGAACTGCATCTGGTTCAAAATTCTAGCCATTTGTTTAGCTAAAGCTTTTTGATTAGAAAGCATGTTCTCCAATTCTTCAACAGATGGTTGTTGCGGCCATCCTTGAACGAAAGTGATAAAAGGACCATCTAGCGTCGTAGGCGCGACTCGTTAATCTTCTCTTCCGGATCAATCTCAGAAATTTCAGCACATATACTTTTAACTCGCAAAAAGTAATCTGAAATTGACATACCTCCCTGTTGTAACATTGCCAACTCGTTCTCCAATAGTTGCAGTCTTGTTGTATTTTTCTTGGTAAACAGCCTCTCGAGTGTGTCCCAAACTTCTTTTGGAGAGCTAACATCACGAACATGATCAATAAACTCTTTGTTGATAGAGGTCCTCAAAACAAAGAGTGCTTTTCCGCACTTGATCTTCCATTTCCTTCGTGATTCGGCATTCACAGGAGTATTGGCTGGGATTATTGAATCAGTTTTAACAATTAAATCCCACAAATCCTGACCTTGAAGGTATGCTTCCATACACATTCTTCAATACTTGTAGTTAGTGCCTACAAGTTTTTCGACACCAAACTGTGCATTTGAACTATTTCCCCCATTTACCGACTCCATACTGCACAATTTTTTTTTTCTCTGCAACTTTCAATCTCCTCCAACAAGACTAAATGAACTTGATAGACAAGAAGAAGGAAAGATCTATCAGATCAATGATCTTGCTCTGATACCATAAAATAAAATAAAATGCAGAGAAAAAAGGAACTCGCAGTAACAAGAAAATGGAACAGAGAAAAATGTTATTCACTGGAACTCTCTTTGGCCGATTGATCTTCCAATATGCTAGTTTCAACAACTCTCGTTCGTACACATCTTCTCTTTGGCCCTGAGTGGCACACGTGCTACAATGGCCGGGACAAAGGGTCGCAATCCCGCGAGGACGATTTTTAAAGCCGATAATTTGGATGAAATGAAGCTCCACCATGAGTCGCCGCGGCCATCTGGTTCAGCGGTACTACCAAAAAGTCTCATGCTTACGTTACTATTATTGATATTTCAGCAATACACAGAGCACTAATTAAATAAAGTAAGCACTAACTTCAACTCCTAAAATAACTCTAACAACTAAGACTCCTATCTGATATCATTCCTAAAAAACAGGAACTGATTTATTGATCCAGTAAACAAAATACAGAAGTAAAACAGTAAAAGAAAAACACGCACTAATTTTTAACACCATGCACACACCCGCCACTTTATCTTAACTAAGCTAAATTCCTCCAACTACCTCTCTGGAAAATACAAATTTTGCCCTCTCTTCGTGGTTATATCGATGGCAGTCACTCATGCCCTCCATCTCATGTGTTGATCGAGTCCAATTCCTACTACCACAGACAACTGACTTAATTACTTGTAGCTAGGAATCCTAATTGTATTTATCTATATATTCTCCCTTGTTACGTTGTATGAATTAATAATAATCAAATAATAGTATAAGAAAGCACGATTTATTCTTGAGCAAATTCTTCGTGTTCTATTAGACCCAAGAAAAGAAATAGAAAAAAAAAGGTTACAAACAACATAAAGAATGTTATTTACATCGCATCACTTTTACAATAGATCCAAACAGAACTACAGAAATTAATCTAATAACGAGGCACATTGGTTTAGGGAAATTGATCATATGCTTATCACTTATGGCGACCCTTTTTTTTTTTTTTTTGGGATAAGCTCTCTGATCATCATCAAGAAAAAGAAAATAAACAAGCTAGCTAAACAAAGAGGGAACTTTTAAGTTTTAACAATTTCCACAGCGAATATAATTGTCAGCACAACACAAGATATCAATGATATACTGGAAATGTCGATGTTTTCTGCTAAGCTAAGGAAAAAGGACAAGAGGGTTTCAATAAAGAGGAAAAAGGCATCGAAAAAAATTCTCTTAAACTCTTTTTCCTTTTTTCTTGCTTTCTATTTTTTTTCCTTTAAGGGGGTTCTTTTCTTTCCACTCAAAGGAAATATTGAAATTAACCTTTAAAGTGTGTTATTTCCCTAGCTGAGTTTAGAGGGAGTGAAATGGAACATAACATCACCATCAAAACACACTCAATGAATGTACATACATTCTAAACATGTTTAGTGAAGTGATGATATATACTAGTACTATGATTAATTCATTCAAACTTATTGTGATCTGATTAAAACTTCTTTCTCCATCTTAGCTTGTTTTTGAAATAAAAAAGAATTACAAGAAAGAGAAGAAATGTATCATAGACTGGTGTTAGGGATGATGTATGGTTGTAAGGAAATCGTGTGTGACATCAAGCCAACAGAGAATAAGAGGCCGGAGGGAAATTGGGGGTGGGGGTGGGGGAGAATAATATCTTTGTACATCCTATTGTTTGTGTTAGTTACTATTTCTTTTTAATTGTTTGTGTCAGTCTAAATACTCCTTTTCGTCAATTTATATTTGTCTGTCAGACTCCTTTTCGTCAATTTATATTCGTCTGTCCCAATTTATATATTATGGAAGCTATATTAAAATAGATCAATTTAATATTTTAAAATTAACATTTAGATATTCAAAACCTATACTGAGGGGTCGTTTGGTAGGAGATGTTAAAGAAAATAATACTAGTATTAGCTTTGATATTATTTAATCCCTTTGTTAGTATTTTTAATCTATGTATAACTAATATGTATTAGTTATACGCCTTATTCAATATTATTCTTATATACATAGTAAACTATGACATTGACTACTTCTAATACACTTTATTTAATATTATTCTTATACATTTTACTAAACGATCCTAAATGTACTATAAGATGCAATTTTTCTCATGTCAATATGATGAAAAAATATATTTTAATTATTGATCAAAACTCACATATATAGTTTGAATACCGAGAGATGAAAAAAGACATATAAATTGAGACAAAAGGGAATATAATACTTTATTTTTAAAGATGTGAATGTTTATTTATTCAAGTTAATGCATTTATTAATATTGTGATGGCTATATATGGAAAGAGTCAACAAAGTGTAGAAATGACAAGTGTTTATTAATAGGTAGGTCAAAGGACAGTAATAAAATGTGGGAAGGAGAAAAGAACAAAATAAAAGAAGGATGGATTAAATAGGATGGCAAAGGCACGAGAGTAGGGCATCTGAGAGGATACAGAATGTAATGGTCTTTCCAGGTAAATATGCAGACTATATACTGTAAAAGCAAAATATATTGGCAGTGAGTTTCAACACTCTATTTGTTTGTTTGTTTGTTTTTATAGCCAGCCACTGCCTGTCCTTTGGGTCAACCCCAGATTTTAACATGTAAATGACTGGATTATTTACTGTTCAAGCTCGGTTTTCCACACACTCCTACCCCTACCCCTCAATATAATTCACTTGCTTTTATTTTTGCACAGAAATTACAAATAAAAATAATAAGCAAATACTCTATCTTGACCTTAATTAGATAGGAGGATATAAAAGTCGTAGATTAGGATAAGAGGTTCGTTGTTAGTTGTCTTGTTTTTGATTGGATTAGGCTTGGTGGTAGTTTGGAGCACCGTGTCTGTTGTAATATTAGCCTTATTCATATAATTTCTTGCTTTTGATATATGTTACCATGTGTTGTTTATTGTGTTTCTGTTTCTTTTTTGAATGTTCTATACTGCTTACCTTGTTAGTTGTCATATTTTTTATAATTACTTTAATTTGTTGCACTTGAGCAAAGAGTCCTTTGGAAACAATCTATGTACCTCCATAAAGTAGGAATAAAGTCTGCATACACTCTATCCTTTCCGGACTTCACTTGTAGAATTTCACTCAATATGTTAATGTAAGTACATTACTCGGACTTCACTTGTAGAATTTCACTCAATATGTTAATGTAAGTACATTACTGAAATAATACAATTAAAATGGGACAAAATGAAAATTTTCTTTTGAACTTCTTTGCGTTTCAGTTACATACTTGAATTTTCAAGCAGTCGTACTCCTTTACTTGTCCAATGTTTATCTAATATCACTATGAGCAAAAATTATAACATAAGCACGGATATTTTTTAGGGAAAATTAAACAAAATGTCTATTAAATTAAATTTCTTACACAAAAAATAGTCACTTAAAAGAATAATCTCCCTTATTACATATATTAGCCATTCGGCCCTTTTTATTGCCGAAAATAGTCGTTTGCTTTGTGCATTTGGCATGTCACGACATAGTGATATCCAATCACAACTGTCCACTTCCAACCATATCATTTTTTGATACCCTGATCTACTCCAACCAATAACCCTATTTTCCTCTTCTTTTTTATTTTTCCAAAATAAAAACAAAAGCAAACTCCTTATAAAGCTTCCCCTCTCCCCCCACATCCCACCTCAACTTTGCTACTAAACTGGTTGTCATCCACTGATCCTTGTAGTTTCACCAGTGTTTCATGCAAGAATTCTAGAGTTTTCTCTATAAAAGTGATATGTATAAACAAAATTACATTAACAATCTAGTATATAAATAACGTATATGAATGTATATACATCTCTGATACATAGTTATACATTATATATA